>CM067223.1:75261940-75330040 GCA_034190945.1 Octodonta nipae | reverse complement strand
TTTCCAGTAGTTTAGGAGAAAAATTCTTTTGTGATGTGACAGAGGCAGAAATCCGGAGTGATACTATAAAGGGTATCCGTATATAGTATATACGGAACCCTAACAAGAATGCATTATTTTTCAGTTATTTCACGATAAACCTTTCAATTTTTGTTTTAAGAAATAAAAAAAATTTCAACAAGCTATAACTCCGTTTGTATTGGTTCTACAAAAACCACAAACCCATTTTTTTTGTTTTTTTTTTTTGTAAGCTACGTTTTTCATTGAAATGATTTTTTCTTAAAGTGCATATTTTTAAAGTTATTTACGAAAAACCGTATGAAACTTGTGATTAATTCGAAAATAATTGACTTTCAGCAAAAGATCAAAAGTTGCTTAAAATTAGTTAATTTATTTATTCCCGGACTTTTTCTCATATAACATTTTCACCTCCGAGAAAAAAAGCAACCTCCGACACAATGTCAGCTTTGAAGTAGAGGGTAAGTAGTACTCAAATCCAAATTTTTAGGAAAATCGCTGCTACTTGAACAAATTACCCGGGAAAATTGTCATTGGCTGGACTATAATATTTAGTCAGTATATTGGAAAATGAAGAAAATTGTCAATATGTTCTCAATATAATGGATATTATTTAAAACGATAAACATTATGTTTACATTTATTGATATTTAAAACAAATATAATTTAATTAATTACCTAACTAGCCTACCGTCACTGACAATTTCACTCCTAAATACATTTAATATCACTTTTAGGCTGATCTAAATATAATATTAATAAATTTTCAGGTTATAATTTGAAATAGTTGTCGTCAAAACGAGTATTAATGCACTACAATAATCACTGATCTTAAACGCTTGTTTGCTTAAAAAATATTATATCACAAGAATTTATTCAACAGTGTATGTTCTGTTGTTTCATTAAAATGACAAAAAATGCGGTAACACAATCAACAAAACAGAACTTAGCCAAAACTAATGATCACGGGAGCGACTCATATATGTAATCCACGTTTTAATTGAAAGGATTGATTCCAATGTAAAGAGCTTCTTCATTAAAAAGTTCAGTAAGCTTGTTTACCGAAACAAAACAAGTATTTATCGCGTAATCAGTGATATTAGGAAATATTTGTTTGGCTCTATGAGAATATACTAAATGTAGCAAAAATAGAGCTTTTACCTATAACTCGTCAAATGCGCAAAATTTTTAATAAACTTACAATATTTATACTCCAGATCCATAGTATAAGTCACAAAACTTTAGCTTTGAGATAGTAATGAAGAAATTCCAGTTAATAACTTTACCAAAGTGCTGTTGGATAATTTAGTCATCGCAAATTGTTAAAATTGGTGTTTTGTGAGCAACAATTGTTCCTCTTTTGTCTAATTGGATATTGATCTTAGTTAAAGTATCTCCTTATCTCATGGACCGAGAGGTCTATAATATATAATCTAAACATAGTAAAATGAAAGATAATTATTATTTGTTTAGAGCTAAAAATTCATAACAATCTGATATAGTAGAAAGAAACTCACAGACCTCAAAATTATTTAAACTGTATCTAGTTTATAATAACTTCTTTTCGAAATTTTTCAATCCATTGAATGCAAGACAACATATTGCAACTGACTGAAATCTCCAATAATTATTTATGTATTTAATACACATAACTGAAATTAATATTTTATCGCGAAATCACAAGGAAACGACACTCAGTACGATTGTCGATATGAAGTCTGTGTGTGTTCGTTTCCAGAAAATCATAAAGGGTGTGTTTTTTTAGAGGAATAGAACTTTAAGTTGGCAACACTATTTTAACCGGCGACGATCTTGTCAGCTATCAAGTGATTTATGTTAACTGTGGTTTGGCATTTCATTATGAACAGACTGACGCCTGAACAACGCTTCCAAATTGTGCAAATTTATTTTGAAAATCATGGTTCTGTCCGAAATACCTATCGCGCACTACGTCCATTTTACGGTCAACATAATCGTCCATCAGAATAATTAATTCAATTAACTGTGCAAGGTTTTCCCACCACGTTTACTCTAAATGATCATATGCATCCACAGAGATGTCGTACACTGCGTACAGATGAATCCATTGCTGCTGTAGAGCGTAGCGTAGAGGGAAACCGGAATCAGTCTATCCGCCATCGTGCACAGGAATTGGATATGTGTCCATCCATTTTTATGGAAGATTTTGCGGAAAGATCTTGGTTTGCGTGCTTACAAAATTCAACTCGTGCAAGAATTGAAGCCACACGATCACCCGATTTTCATAAACGAATTTTGTTTAGCGATGAAGATCACTTTGGTTGAATGGATACGTCAATAAACAAAACTGCCGTGTTTGGAGTGATGATAATCCTCAAGTTCATGTTGAGATACCATTACATCCAGAAAAACTGACTGTTTAGTGTGCTTTATGATGCTGACCAGAACGTTACAGTCAATGGTGATAGCTATAGAGCCATTATTAGTAATTTTTTCGTTCATCAATTGAACAATCATGATGCACACGAGCTGTGGTTTCAACAAGACGGGGCAACATGTCACATAGCTCGGGCCATAATTGATTTATTGAAAGAAACGTTGGTAACCGCATAGTTTCATAGTTTCACGTTTCGGACCCGTGAATTGGCCTCCAAGATCGTGCGATTTCACACCGCTTGACTATTATCTGTGGTAATACGTGAAGTAGCTAGTCTACGCCGATAAGCTTGAAACAATTGATCACTTGGAGGACAACATTCGCCGCGTTATTGCCGATATACGGCCACAAATGTTGGAAAAACTCATCGCAAATTGGACCTACAGATTAGACTACGTCCGAGCCAGCCGTGGCGGTCATATGCCAGAAGTCATATTCAAATTATAATGCCAGAAGATTATGTTTCGAATAAAGTAATTTCATGTCAATTTAAAAAAAATATATCATTGTTTTATTCCATTTAAAAGTTCTTTACCTCTAAAAAAACACCCGTTATATGTGGAAATTCATATTAAATGTATTTATGATCCTAAAATCATAGTAACTTTTTATAAATATGAATATTTTATAAACTTGTGTATTGAAAACATTGAATAATAATTCTTTAATCACATTTTATAGTTTCACCAGACACACGAAGGAAAAAATCGCTTTCCATTTTCCGATTTAAAATCAAATGAATTCTCTGATGCAACTATGCACCAAAACACGATAGGCATAAGTGTCGCATGTGGCCAATAGGTTGAAATAAGCGGAAGAATAAGTTTTGAACGTAGTTGAAGAAGTTCACAAAAGAAATGGCAGTAAGATTAAGGAACGAAAATATTGTGGAAACTTGAACGATTTCTGTTCTTAATCTCATTCAATTTATTCTTTTAACTAAGACTGCAATGATTGTCTTCTAAACGTTGTTTGTGGCATATTCTTGATTACTTTTATGTTTTTTCGAAATAAAACGACGTATATTGAAGGAAAACCAAACGTTTCAAAGTCTATTCTGACTTCGTTGTCAATATATATGTATAAATATAAAGCCATTGACAACGAAGTCAGAATAGACTTTGAAACGTTTGGTTTTCCTTCAATATACGTCGTTTTATTTCGATTGTGGTGTTATTGTCCAAAAAATATAAAGTGACTGCAATGATCTTGTCAAAGTTATCTTATTCATTGACAGCAAGGCACTGCAGAAGTTCTAATGACAACCTCTTTACGAAATTGCTAGAAAAGTAGACGTTTCTTGGACTTTCTAACGGTTAGTTAATGTTTGAGCTTATTTTCTAACTTTTTACCTCAAATCGATCATCTTTTCCCTTTTAGTCTAATTCCATAATCTGAATTTGTTGACTTATAATTGCATCGGTTGTTCTAATTGTTCTTTTTGCAGTTTTAATTAGCCAACTACCGAATTTCGAAAATAACCCTTCACCTAGATAGTTTTGTTAATCTTTCGAGGTATTAATCAGTGTTTGTTATTTATCATTCATAGTGGTTACAATATTCTTAATATCTCTACAGATTTCACTAACCCTTGTTGGATTGATTTTTTCTCGCATTTGCATCTCCTTTTTATCAAGTTTTTCCAAATCAGATTTGGTTTCTCGTCCAGTTTAGCTGCCATACTTCTCGTAGTTGCCATAACCAAATTGAGATTTTAAAACACACTTAATTCCACTTCCGATTACAAATATCACAAATTTACTGTCGGTTCAAAAACATCTCTACACCGAATATCATATTTTTATTTTACACCAAAAATTCGCAATTAATAACACTATGTTTCTTAGACTAATAACGATGCACACTGGGGCTTTAGAAGTGATTTGGTCCAAAACCACCCAGAAATCGCAATTTTCAACGAAATATTAAAATTCTTAAAGTGGGATATTCATTTGTCATACTCAAGTATGATACGACGCTTAATTTCTTAAATGTGACTTTATCAATTTGCACATAACCTAGGGACCTTGAAAAATGTAATTAAATATTCAAAAAAATAGAGATACAATCACTATCAAGAATACCACAATCAAAACATATATTTTGTATATAGTTTGTCAAATAAGTATTATGTATGTTTATATACAACATAAGCAGGGACAGACAAACAAACATGTTCGTAAAGAAAAACAGACAAACACGAACACATCCAGAAAAAGATACAGACACATAAAGGCACATACAGCTACAGATACAGAAACAGACAGACAAATACAAAGGCAAATACAGACACAGACAGATACAGAAACAGACAGACATAGACAGACAGATACAGAAACAGACAGATACATAAAGAAACAGACACAGACATAGACAGATACAGAAACACACACAGACAGGTAATACTTATTTAACAAACTATTTAAAAAAAATTTTTTGATTGTAGGTTAAACCATTCAATATTCTTGATAGTGGTGATATCTCTATTTTTTTGAAGAATTACATTTTTCAAGGTCACTCGGTTATGTGCAAATTGATAGAGTCACATTTAGAAAATTAAGCTTTGAAGCTGTTCCACCACTGTTCTGTTCCTCTTGTGCAGTTGCCTTTAAACCTCTTTTCCTATGTTAGCTACGCAGTTCTCTCTCCTCGTTATATTCATAAATAATACACTTTTAACCCCCTACAAAGCGGAAGTGGGAAAATGTTGGACTAAAATCTGCCACCAGCTATATAAACTAGAAAACATAAAGACCGCTAACCCAGCGGTATTCTAAATGACTAATTTTTTACTAATTTTTACCCGTCATAAAAAAACTTTCATAGATTTAAGAGAAAATCAAGCCATTCCTAATACTACCGTCAAATTTTTCATTCGAAAAATGCTAAAATTTAGGTTATAGTGTTGCGGAAAAATGCATGCATTTCCGCTAGCACAATTTTAGAACCTGGACAAAATTATAACATCAAGCACAACACAGCTATTTATCTTGTTAATTAGTCATAATTTCCTCAACACCCTAACAACCCACAAAATCGTTGTTTCAAAGGTAATTTTACTCAAAAAACAATACAAGAACACGTATTTTTGACTTCAAAATAGCATTTTAGGATTTCAACTAAGGGCCCCCATTCCCCTCTTCTCGTTAGCTTACTATCTAAACCTAGCGGGATAGTTTGTGTTTATGACAAAATTTCTCTTAGCTTTGAAATTTATAGCATTAAGAACGATGTTATTTGGGATATATTATTTCCAATAGCCTCTAGGATGCTGTTTCGAAGTAGAGAAACTACTCAAAAACCTGTATTAGCTCCAAACTACCCTTAAAATTTTAGTAATAAATTTTTCAAGGTTGAAGCTAATTTTTGCTGCCTAGCAGTAATTCAAAAATTATGACGATGAACTTGGCTGGAGTTATAAAAAATCTGGAAAATTTAACAACTAAGCTAACAGAAAGGGGGTTATGGGGATTAATTGAAGGGATACCGTAAGAATTTTAACATGCTATTTGGAACTTCTATTTTGAAGTTTTAAGGGGTGATAAGGGTTGTGGGTGGTCACTGCAATTGTGTTTTTAGTAATTATGGGATTCGAGGTAGGTTAGTACCTATTTTCCTCTTGAAATTATAAAATATCCCGCATAAATATTAATATAGCGGGTAGATTATAAGCGGGGTAGTATTTTTTCGCATTAAAAAATTAGTCAAAAATTCTCGCATATGCTACTTGATGTCTTCCTACAATGCTCCCGCTAAGTTATGTACTTGAAAGCATGTAGTTGACTGAAAATCTGTAATCAATAACATCCTTCCCCTTATTGTTTATAATTTACTTTAAAAGTTACAATATCTAATTAGGTATTTTTTCTCTATTTCATAAATTCTTTTTTTTTATTTGCATCGTCACACCCATTAGAGCAATTTGGTTCTTGCTTTCAAAAATTATGGTTTGGAATATTTGATACGTATTTAGATTTATTTCCAGTGTTTATAACGTCTAGCTGTCACTAGCCAGTCAATATATCAAGCTCATGTTTCATGAGATATTCAGGAATAAACAAAAATCTACATTTCAAATTATCATATAGGTATATTTGAATTTCGATTTAATTTTCATCAAACGACAATGTCTTTCAGTTTACGGATGTAGTTAAATTGGTCTATGTTAATATGAAAATAAATGAATTTTGTTAACTTACGATGACTTGAATTAGTCAGATTTATAAAGCAGTGGTCATATTCACTTAATTTATACACTATTTATTTTTTGAAAACACAGTAGTTACGTCAACATAATCATTTTATTCAAATATACTGTCTCTACTTTAAGCTTATTTGGCTAATTATATTTATATTTTATCTGCAATTCAAAAATAAATTTTTAATAATTGCTTAGATTTTTGTAGTTTTTATTTCTCTACAAATGCTCAATTCAAAACTGGCTCGATTCATTTAATGTGGTTCATGATATATATGTTAACGGCCAAAATAATAAACTAGTTTAGCCTGTGAAAAATAGAATATCCTATATGACAGTAAACACAAAACTTAGTTTAAACTGAACTAACTTTTCCTAGTCTCTACTGTTCAATTGGAGTTTTAGGTAACCTAAATCAAAAATGTATTAAAGACAAGGATTTATAGAAAGACGGATTTTTGTTAATGATGGCGGGACAGACTTTAAAAATATACTAAATTGATAGGTAATTAATATGTACTAGTGGTCGCCCAGTGGTCGAAATTCGACCCTATTTCATGAAAATGTAAAAAGTATATTTTATAAGAAACAGAGTTGTGGAGAAATCGGAGAAGTAGATGTAGTGACCAAAACTGTTCACTCATATTGACAGAATCTATTGCAATAAAAAAAATATAATCAAATATCGGTATTCGAAATATTTTTTGACAAATGAATGACCCCCAAAATTGTTGTCTGGAACCGCCTGGCAAAATATTCGATATAATAATTGGTTTCAATTAAGTTCAGGAATATTAAGAAAAGAGAGGACCAAAAACCTTTAAATATTTAATTCATTCTCTATTGTCCGCTGTCTGACAATTTTTTACACAACACCTTTGGGAAGGTTGTGATAATAATATATTAATCAAATAATTAAATTCACATTAAAAAGAAAATATTTAATATGAAAGTTACTGCAACGCGTCCGAAAAATCAATACTGATCTACTACATTGACTATTTTACCACTAAACACTAACAACGCTTGTATGCCACTTCCAGAAGTACATGCATCTAACAATCGCTCCCTCCATATATAATTACTCAATGTTTTGAGCTTTGACCGTCTGGCGGCGGCGGCACTGTCAGTTATTTGGCATTGACTGTATGGACGTAAATAATGAATTTTTATTATATTTTATTTAATGAATGAACCAATATTATAAATTCATATTAGCATTCTGCACTGAAGGTCGTCAGTAGCTACGTAACAAAACAAAAATGAAGAAAATCAGTTGAGAGACAGAGTAGAAAATGGTACCTAATCGTTTTGTCTTTGCCTATTTATATATAGATATAACGAGCCCCTATTGTTGTTTACAACCTTTACTTTGTGTGTAGGTACCCAACAACGTGCCATTTATTGTATGGTGTTATGTTTTGTTAATTATTTTCGATTTTTTATTTCTACTATCAAGTCGGTTAATGTTTTTTTAACACGCTTTTATTAGGTTGACATGTATGTATGTATGCAGGTCTGTATGTAACTGAATTTTGCAAAGTAATTTCTACTAACTTTAAGAATCTGATTAACTTGAACTCTTGTCAAGGGTCGATGACAATAGAATTATTTGTTATAATATCCTGATTAGGATCATCAGAATAAAAAGAAAATAAATGTCTAGGTTAGTTTACAGGTTAATATTTGAATTATTAAGGCAAACCTCTTCTAAGTTTTGTTTGAAAAAAAATGAAATTGTGGGGAAAATAAGAATTCAAAAAATCCCGAAATAATTTTGAATCAACAAACTTCGAGAAAAATTACAAAAAATGGCATGTAGAAACTTGAAATAATAACGAAACTGTAAATTATATAATTTAATGCAAATACACCCTGAATGGGGACATCAAATTTTTCAACCACCAGGACAAAGGAAGCCAGCTAAACATTTAACGCCAGTAAGGAGACACGACATTCACTGATGTACTGAACACCCTGATGGTTGGAGAATGGACATCTCAGCGTCGTACAATACTTCTAACAAGTTTCGACAGATGCTAACAATGATTTCTCGTCTGAGAAGACATTAAGGATCTATCCAAAGAATTAATCAAGTAGATAAGCATAATTATAATGTTCTTTAGTATTTTCAGAAAAAGGGAACAAATTTGTATACAATAAAGGCTCAATATCATTGACGCTACACCGGCGTGAATGAGGTCGGGCATCTCATACCCGCCGATTTGTAAAACAGTAAATATTTCTTAACTGTGCGATTTCTGGAACTCGGCAGGCTCGGTAGCTGGAGGGGGTGGTGCTGGGAGTAATTTTAAGTAAGAGTAACTGTGTTGCGCTGGAGGTAGAGTGAACTGCAGGTGCGCAAACATAAAGCGGGTACGTCATACTCGACCTCACAGTCGGTGTAAGTATTTTGTGTTTTGGTTATCTTCTAATTTTATGTGTATATTAATCAAATTCCTTGTTTGTGGTTGTGTTAACTTCAAAATGTATTACGAGCAAAGTCAGGGACGGCTTGCCCACATTTTAAAAGCATTTTCTAATGATGAAAGTGGCGAATCAGGGGCCCGATTCTTGAAACCATTTGACCTCTCTACCATTCGAAAGATGACGTCAAACGAATGAATTTTGACATAAATGACGTTTATTTGGTATTCTCGAAGGTCGTGTATGACAAGATATTCTAACGGTCAAACGTATACGAAGTTTTGACATTTATAGTAATCAAATTTGTCGATTAGTTTTGTTTGGTATTGTTGTGTTGAGCCAACTAAATTAATTTATTTGCGCTATAAATTTTAAAATTTCTACGTAAAATGGAAGATACTGAAGAAGTTCTGGAAATTCACCATATTTTAATTTTATATGTCAAAAGTAAGTATTGTCTCGTCTACCAATTCGAGAATGCCAATTTGGCCCGGAATAGAACAAACTTTGTGTACGACTGCAAGCCTGTATACGACTATTTTCGTCGCATAGCATGGTTTCAAGAATCGGGCCTCAGGGAGTAATGGAGAAAATGATCACTACTCTAAGCGTAGCGAGGAAAGTGATTCGGAACAAAAAGCAGATTGTGATGTAAAGGACGTCCCGGTCACATTCTACAGTCGGAAGGTATTGAACTGTCTACTACTGAGGTACGTGGATCCTAGTATACTGCTAAGGACGGAACTAAATGGCAAAAAGTCTGTCATCGAACAAACACCCGCACAAGATCGATATATATTTCTGAGATCAACCAAGTGTAACAGGTGCAGCTAAAAGTGCCCAAACAGAATATGGATGTTGGATAATTTTCATAGCAGATCCTATGTTGAATAATCTAGAATATGAGGATTTTGTGTCGCACTGACAATAACAAGAGCATATAAAATATACATTACTATCGAAGAGATGAAGTGGTTTTTGGGACTTCTGTATTTAGCAATTAGAATCGCTCGAATGGACAGAATCTAAATGATTTATGATCTACAGATGGCACTGGCATAGACATTTTTAGATGTACAATGAACCTATAGCAGTTCTATTTCCTGCAGAATCGTCTTCTTATCCAACGTTGATTTTATGTTATGACGAATCTAAATTATATAAGACAGATTCATTTTCAATTTGTGTGCACAGCTGATCTCAATTTCCCAAATTTTTATATATTAAGCCATAGTTTCAAAATATTCGTTCGTAAAAAATACTACATTGTTTTATATATAAATATAAATATTTTTATAACTAGAACTGGGTTATTTTACTATATTACCTAATTTCCCTAATTTTAAATAACAGATTACAGTTATAAATATTATTCTAAAGTTATTTTAGTTATCAAAATCGACATTTCTATGAGGGTATGTCATACCCACCTCGCAGCTGGTGTAACAATTTTTCGCCTCATTCACGCCGGACTAAATTTAGGTGATAAAATTGTACACTATGTTATACCTGATTATATGAATAATACGGGTCTTGTTAAGTTATTGACATTATCATAGGATCTAAAGTAAAGTTGAGCTCAAAAATTGTCTTGGCAAAAAGTTTTTAGTAAATAGCAGTATGGGAATAATCAAGTATATGATTCAGACATACCATGAGCCTCTATTGATAAGATGGTGTACATGTAATAAACCAATATCCATACAGTTTTGAACAAAATATAGCTAAGGTACCACACTGAAAAACGAATTATGCCATTAACCCTGAGTTAATGATCCACTGTAGGGAAAATGCAAAGCGGTACAATAGTATTTTTCTGGCTTTTGGGAATTGTTTATATTTCAAATTTTTCAAAAGTGGTCTGATGTAGGCCCTGAAACGTTTGGACTATTTGAAGTACACAGACTTTCAAGCAATTGTGGTGTTATTCCCAAAAAATCCAAAAAACCAGAGATGTCACAACTAGCTTTCAGAAAACAGCTGTAGCTCTAAGTCGCGGAAGGTCATTAAACGGTATACAAATAGAATAACTTGATTGCTCAAAGGTAACACGGACAGTTAATAGTAATAGTGATGCGTTAGATGAAACAGATAAGTTTCGTAAATATAATTAAAACAAATTTAGATTCATTGCCACATATAAAATATACAGATTTACTAAAACTCGGGGCCATTGATTATAAATATTGCTAATATCATTTTGAGAATAAAAACTCAAATAACAATTTATAGTTAAAAATATTTAAAAATAATTTGGTCAAGTGCGAGTTGGACGCGCATACTTAGGGTTCCGTACCACCTTTAAGATTCTCATATTCCATTTTCAGACAAGCAGGGAATGAGTGCATTTTCTTATATTTACCCTAATATATTTTAAAGAATGCGTTTTAAATTTTCAAAAAATATACACTTTGATTTTCCACACATAGACTTTTAATTTTATCTGCTGCAGGATTCGCTCGATTTTTATAAGAATACATATGTATTTAATTTTCTAATTTGGCCCCCAAAAATTAACATTAGAGTTTTATTTTACTAATAAACTTTCAGGAGAGCCTTTTATAATCTACTGTCTGAATTTCAGGCTCTGTAGATTGGATGATAAAGGTCAAATAGGTCAAGTTTTAAATTATTAATTATTAAATCTGTTATTCAAATTATTTAAAAATACAAATAAAATATATTTTTCACAATTTAAATAGTATAGTTTCCTAACTGGGAATTAAGTCCATGTTTAATATTTTTGTTAATATATTTTAAACAAACGAAAAATATGATATATTTGTAATTAACATAATGAGCCTTTTCTGATATACTACATGATGCGTTTGAAAATTGAATTTCTCTTTTTCATTTAATTGTATAATTTGTCCCTAAAATTACTATGGGGGTTTTCTAATATTTTTCTTATAGATTTCAAGTGAGCCCCAGTACCCGTAATTATTTTAAAATTTTTAGGTAGTATGGTTTCAGAAATAAAGCGAGAAATTGGATTTTACACCTTTATGTTAATATCTTGTAAACAATTAATTTTGAAAATATGAAAAATATATATTTGTATTCCTCATAATAAGCCCTTTCATTTGATGTATTGCATGATACGTTAAAAAATATTTTTTTATTTTCCGTTTAATTCTATAATTTGTCCCCCAATGTTAACATTAGGGATTTCTTTGTATTTTTCCTGTAGATAAAGAAGTGAAGGTCTTATAGTTTGGGGAATAAAGGAGGAAAGGGTAATTTTTTAAATATATTTAATTAATTTATATTAAAAACATGAAAAAAAATATATTTGTTTCCGTCATAAAGAGCCCTTTCATTTGACATATAACATGATGCGTTAGAAAGAATTTTAATTATATATTTTCCAATTAATTTTGTAATTTGCCCCCCAAAATTAAAAGTAGAGGTTTCTCCTTATTTTTCTAGTAAACTTCAGGTCAGACCCTATACCTCTAATATTTTTCAATACTTTACGTTTTATAGTTTCGGAGATAATGGGGGCAATCGGTAAATTTTAGTTTTTTTTGGTTAAAAACTTTAACTAATTTTGTTAAAAATATGAAAAAAAATATATTTGTGTTCCTCCGAATGGAACCTTTTATTTGATGAATTACATGGTGCTTTTAAAAAATATTTTGTTTTTAAATTTTTATTTAATCCTATAATTTGCCCCCCAAAATTAATATTAATGGTTTCTCCATATTTTATTTGTAAAGTTCGGGCAACGTTCTATATTTCCTATTTTTTTAATTATACAACGATACCAAATTTCAGCCTTTTCCGTTCAGTATTCTAGGAGAAAATTGCTGTGATGTAACAGAGGC
Source organism: Octodonta nipae (assembly GCA_034190945.1). Taxonomy (NCBI): domain Eukaryota; kingdom Metazoa; phylum Arthropoda; class Insecta; order Coleoptera; family Chrysomelidae; genus Octodonta; species Octodonta nipae. Next base: position 75,317,154 of record CM067223.1, on the reverse strand, counting down.
AGAAATCCGGATTGATATTATAAGGGTATCCTTATATTGTATATACGGAACTCTAAAAACATGCTTTAATAGAAAACTGAACTAAAAAATTCGAAAATAATTTTTATTAATGAAGAGTTTGTGTTGCACCAATAGAAAGTCCAATAATCAATTGTGATTAATTAATTTGGAATAAGGTAAAAAATAAGTTAGTTCAATTCATTGTAAAAAAGCGTGAAGTGGATGATATCTATTTTACAATTATTTTATTGGTAGCTCTTTATCAAATTAGAGTTATTATGAAAATATAGTAAATTGCACCTCACGCTTTTTACTACGAATTGAACTATTTTGTTAATAACTCAATTTTCAATTTTTATTGTAATCTTAATCTTAATTTATTTTATTTTTTTTAACTATAATTTCACTGAATAGTTAAAATATTTCCTTTTCAGCTTTTTAGTTCTATTTTAACTTGGGTAGTTTTAATTCTTTATTTTTTATTTTAAATGTATAACCTTAATAGACCGGGAGCAAGTGACACTGAAAGACCTGTCGAATGATTCATTTTGGTTTAAATTGGCAATTAACAGTCATACGCAAAAAATGAACTTGGTACGCGTTAACTTGTTAAATATAAAAAAAAATATTTTTAATTAAAATTTTGTTATTATTATTGCTTTCCCAATTTTTTGAATTTGTTAGTTATGCTAAAGACTCTGTGTATGATTAACAGTTTGGACGCTATAATAAAAATTAAAAGGAAACGTAACAATAAGGCCAATTTCTAGTTCTTTTCTGAATGATATTTGTGGCATATTTTTCAATGTTTAAGAACTTCTTGGGAAATAACACCACAGTTACGAAATTTGCTGTATATTCCAAACGTTTCGAGGTCTAGCTCAGACCCCGTTGTCAATGGTTAAGAAACTACGATAAATAAGGCACAATGCTAAGGTGTAAAATTAAAATATTTGACAATATGTATTATTTGATTTCTGAAGTAACTAAGAGAATTTTGTTTGTAATATGCAGGGTAGCACAGAAACTTCTAAAAATCATATAATCATCAATTTCCTTTCAAATTAGAAGAATTTGAAAGGGAGATTTTCAGAATTTTATGTGTCGCCAAAAATACGGCCAAAGAATCTTGTTCATTCAGTGATTCCATTAAAATCATAAGGGATAACCTAGGCAAAACCTTATGAACTATCCCGATACTGGGTTGTTCACAAGGACATTACCATTAGCAATTTCTTCCTTAATCATCGGCAACCAGGAACGATTGAATTCTACGGAGGTAGTAGAGATACAATCGTTTTCTTTTGCTGTTGTTCTCCTTTGTGTAATATAAGTGAATTTTGAAACTACCCAAGGTTCCACGGATGTTCACAAATTCTGGATTTATCAAACTGTTTTTTATGTAATTTTTGTGTTAGTTTATTCGAACATTTAGAGGTCTGGAGGCTTCTCCAATATAGAATTTATTACATTCATAAGGGATTTTATAAATGCAATTTTTTGTATTTTGAGTTGTGTTTTTTTGGTTTGGTTTTTGATATAATTGATTTTGGAGTATTACTTGTTTAAAATGATGTTTTGATATTATATCTGTTCCCACCCTTTTTAGTCTTTCTGATAGACCCTGTATGTATGGTATAGTTATTGTAGTAATGTGATTATCGTGGGAGTTAGTGTTGCTTGGTGAAGTTTGATGTTGGTTGTTAGGGATTATTTGGTATTCGATTGTGTTTTAACTCGTTATTATTAATTTTTTTTGGGTAACGATTGGCAGAAAGCACATTACTTTTATTTTTTTTTTGGGCAATAACACCACAATAGAAATAAAACGACGTATATTGCAGGAATACCAAACGTTTCAAAGTCTATTCTGACTTCGTTGTCAATGCCCTTATATTTATTGATGCAGATTGCAAAAAGAAAATGAAAATAGACTTTGAAACGTTTGGTATTCCTGCAATATACGTCGTTTTATTTCTATTGTGGTGTTATTGCCCAAAAAAACATAAAAGTAATCAAGAATATGCCACAAACAACGTTTAGAAGACAATTAGAAAGTACATTTTTATAAACGTTTTTTCTTCCCTTTTTTGATGTTAGAACAGTTGGTTCTTGCTCTGTCATGTGGAGATTTGATGATACCTTACTGGATTTGGATGATTAAAGTTAAAGTTGAGATACGTGTTAGTATGAGTCGGTTTTCTGTAAACTTCTGCTTCAAATGTCGATTGTGTTTTGGTTATTAAAATATCTAAGAATGGTAATTTGTTATTCTGTTCAAGTTCTAGTGTAAATTGAATAGTTTGTTCTATGTTGTTTATGTCGTTAGGTAATGCCTGTAAATCCTCAAGATTGTGTTCCCAAATAACGAATATGTCATCAACATAACGCCACCAAACCAAGGGTTTAATCTGTTTTGAGAAAATTGTTTGTTCTTCAGATTTGTCCATAAAAATGTCATTAAGTTGAAAATATGTTGTCTTTGTACAAAATGTTAGTAGTTCCATTATTGTATTAATGGACAATTAAGTGCGTTGATATAGTAAAGAATCTTGTTCTAATCGTTCTTTTACTATAGGAAGTGTTTTGGTGACAGGAACGTTATTGTATAGATTCTGAGCTAGACCCCGAAACGTTTGGAATATACAGCAATTTTCATAACTGTGGTGTTATTTTCCAAAAAGAACTTAAACAATAAGGCCAAGATTTTCTCGGTTCTGGCAAGGGGAAGAAAAGTTGATTTCGGAGAAATCCACAAACAAATTACAAATGCAAATGGCCAATTAAGATTGAGGCAGAGAAATTATTGTGGAATTTTTAAGATTCCGACTATATCCTTTTCATGTAAGTCGATGGTTAACAGGTGTATAAGCAAAATGATTTAAGAAGTAGAAAATATGTTTAATAAAATTAATTATACTACGAGTGTATATATGCTTGAGATGTACATAGAACTTCTTCAGATTTCTGATTTGAACTTTCAGTTCTCACACTACTATGTTGAAATTAAAATATTTAGGGGACATGTCAGTGAACATATGATGATGATTTTAATATATTCGCTTTTCAGCGATTTTTTGAAAATCTACATGTCACAGAAAAATTGCTTCCTTAATAGAATGAAATTTAAAAAGTATAGTAATCGGTAAGGGATTTTGGAGCAATCCACCAAAAAATTAGGTATTATTTGTCGATTTCCATGCAGGCATGTGTTTAACTACAAATTTCAAATTGCATACTTTACGAATAAAACTCTTTTCTATAATTTGAAATTTCACCATGTACACTCTATTAAACAAAAAAATAATTATTCAAATCGGTTCATAACCGGAGAAGAAATCAGGTGACATACATACATAAAACGTCCCGCTGAATTGATAACCTTCTCCTTTTTGGAAGTCGGTTAAAAACAGTAAATACGTAATAACTACGCACATATTTTAAATGAGCTTATGAATTTGAAGGAGTGCGTTAGACCACCCCCACAAATCACGTCAATCTTTCTCACAAAGATATTCGAACGTGTCTATCCCCTAAGTTTTCCTTACGAGATCAGTTTGACCAATCGAAAGAGTTAATTCTATTAAAACGTGTGGTAACCTTAGAATCGGGCCCATGCGCATTCAAAACTGTCGCTCCCGCGTAAACCTGTTAATATAAACTGAAAATAAAGAAGTCGACACATTTGAATGTCACCAGTGGCCAAGTACAAATTCATACACTTGATCATAGCCAAATAGAAAGTTATTTACCTGACCGTGTTCGATTCATAAACAAAGAAATTCGAACTTTATTAGATTATTTTCTTTCTAAATCGGATTAATGAGTGCGACGGGCAAGTTCCAGTGAAATGGTCGCCAGAAGCTTTTCAGTTCAAAATGTTTCGTATTCACGTCTTTTGCATGTTCCTGATGATGATCGAGATTTTATCACTTTGGAGGAACTCAAACCGGCCATCGTACCGCACAGTTTACAAGAACAACAGCATTATCAGCAATCAACCTATTATGAGTTATCTAATATGGTCGAGTAAGTAAATGCTTTTTTTTGTAACGAATTCTTCGGATTAATGTCTACATTCGCGTTTTACTATTTATTGTTGAATGCGACACAATCCTCATAAAATAATTGTCTGTATATAATGGAAACAGCGCTATATTGTAATTATAAGCGCCAGTCAAAAAAAAAACAACAATAGAATAGATAGATAAAATGAATTTTCTTTTATAGTTTCTTGGATAAATACCACCTTTATATGAAAAAATTTGGTCAAGTGCGAGTTGGACTTGCATTCTTTTGAAATGTATTGTAATGTAAATCATAATATATATTTTTACAATTTTCCCGTTTTAAACAAACAGGGAATGATTGGATTTTTTTATATTTCCCTTAATGTCTTTTAAACAATGTGTTTTAAATGTATAAAAAACGAGCCTTTTCATTTAAAATCCAACATAATTCTCTTGATTTTTGTATATGTGTCTTAATATTTTGTAATAAATTACTTTAAAAATATTATATATATATATATATATATGTATATATATATATATATATATATGTTATATCACACTTCTCAATATTAACTTTTTAAAAAAGATTTTTATTAATAACAAACAAAATAATAACTTTTAAATACAAATGAAAAATAACGATATAAAGTGACAGAGTTACTGAGTAATAATGAATACAACATTAGAGCAGTTTTACAATTTATAACATATAATATGCCGAATAAGCAAAGTCGACGCTGCGATTCCACGGATGTTGGCGGCGCCGTAATATGACACCACACGTGTCGCTGAGTCAGCTGGGAGTGTTGAACTATCGTTGCGATATAAGTTCGTACTAAGTTCATGGTATAAACTTATATAACAACTCCCATCCATATAAAAAAGTTGATGGTACAGCATCAACTTTTACGTCAAGTTCTGGAGTTCTGTATCGTCGGTTGGATTCAGGAGGCTGTGTAGCTTTCCTTTGGGCTTAGGGTTTGGTGGTGCTGTCGGTGGCGTGTGCTGGACAGCGGAGCTTGGTGTAGTGGTATCCTTGAACCTCTTCTGGATTGACTTCATTATGAGCAGGATAATCACAATTACTACTAAGGTGGTCGTTGTGATTGTGAGCCAGGACGTATGCTTTTCTAAGGGTGGTTGTTCCATCAGCTTTTCCAGTTCCTTAGAATATTGGGAGAGCTTATGGTTGGCAACATCTAGGTCTTGTACATCTAATTCTTGTAGCTGTAGGGGTGTCAGGTTTGGCATCTCATTGGCGGCTGGCATGCCGTTGCAGCAGTTGAAAGGAATGTCCACTGGGTGGTTTCTGTATGTGATGTTTTGGACATTTTAGAAGTTCTTGTAGCATGGACCCTTGTGTTGTCGATAAAGGCATTGCAGTCGGGTTGGATTTGCAACACTGAATTTGTCGATATGGTTTGTGTCCACACATCTTGCCACTTGGCATGTGATGGTGATGGCAGTGGTCTTGAAATCGAGATCACACCAAAAGTTTACGATCCAATCTCTTGGATATTATAGTCTGCTGCATATAATATCAAACTTTTGCAGGTGTCTGGAAGTGTGACTGGCTGTCTGAGAAGCTGACCTTCGCAGATGGCATCTTTGTCTATTGGATGTGATATAGCTTTGGAACAAATCTATATGTTTAGTTAAGGGCTTGCAGTCACCCAGGTCTTCGAAGGATGTGTATAATAACGAATCGTCATCTCTCGCGATAAATTTTGTCTTTATTGAAAGTATATGATGTTCGATCATCCAAAATTGGGATCGGATAAAGGTGGTAAAGGGTGTAAATCTCAGGATCAACTAAAGGAATTTTGAGTACAAAAATGATTTTGGTGTTGATTTGAAAAGCTTCCAATTCTATCAAATCAATGTACTGAGCAACATTTGAACTGTAAATAGGAAGTGGTAAATTATTTTCATGTAGTGATTGAGAAATCTTTTGAAGGGAATCGACCAATCTACTGGGGTTATGATCGAACTATGTAAAATTTTTAAGCGGGCGAAAGAGACTGCAGTTAAAACATCATCGAGAGTGTTTTCGATAAATATGTAACTCTCCATTAGGCTTTCACACAGATCCAAGATATTGATTTGAAATTCATGAAAATCAAGATCATTTGAAATGTATAAAATTGACTGCCTTATTTTTTCAATGTTATTCGAGAATAATTTCTCCTCGGATTGAAATTTTTGTAAAGTTTGTTGAGGCTCGTAATGACTGAGGTTGTTACAGATATTTGTTTCTTTACTAAGTCCTGAATTGGTGTTGTCTTTAGTAATTTTAGTTATACAGTCATTTATGTATTCACCATCTGTTGCGTCTAAGTTTCCTGAAATAGCTTTCCAAACTGATCCCAGTCCGTTAATAAGTCCGCGTTTTCTTCTGTTAGTAGGGTAAGTTTGAGTGTCAGCGAAGATGTCTGTATATTTAGAGTTAACGGATTTAGAAATTTGTTTCAAGAGGCTAACATGTGTTTGTATTTTTGTTTAAATGATTTCGTATTAGTTGTGTTTTCGTTGATTGTCTCTAAAATTCGGTTTAGTATGGCGTCGTTATTTGAAATAGCACCTCTGAAAGGGCTGAGGTCTTTGAAGACAAGAAGTGACCATTTGTCGTTTGAAAATTTTAAGTGTGCCTTCTTCATGGAAGAAAACTCCTATTGTATTGTTAACGGGTGTAAGAGAGTATTGTTGGAGGTTCACGACTGAAAACAGTCCACAGAATCTGAAAAGAAGGGATTCATTCAAAATAGTTTTAGTCTGTCAAAGTTAATTTTACTAATTTGGTTAGTCTGTAAGTTTATAACTGTGGCAGAGTTTTTCTAATCGCGGTGATTTCAAAAGGTCCATTGAATTGTTTTCAGATTTGCTTTTAATCTGAGACTCTTTCACGTAAACTTTGTCGCCTACTTTGTATTCTGGTTGGTTAGTCGAAACATGTTTGTCAAATCTAACTTTAGATTTTTGTTTTTGTTGGTCGGTTTTTGCGCGGGCAAGTCTATAATAGTAGTTCATTCTGTTGTTAAGGTCCCTAACATATTTGGAAATGAGTTTTTCCTGATCGTATATTGTTTCGGGGGGTCTACTAGAAGTGTGCCCAAAGATGAGTTCGTAGGGCGTGAAACCAGTAGTCTTGTTTTTAGTATTGTTGTAGCAGATAACTGCGTAGGGAGGACGTTGAATGGATGTTCATCCGGATGTTCAGCTGTATTTGCCCTTATCATTTCCGCTAAAGTCGCGTGAAACCTTTCGATAGAACCATTTGATTCGGGATGGTGGACGCTTGAAAAGGATAACTTTATGTCATATAGTTCGCACAGGTCTCTTATTAGAGTATTGTCAAATTCACGTCCATAATCACAATGGATGCGAAGAGGGGTACCGTAATGTTGGAGAATATTAGGAGGGTGTTTACTACAGTTTTAGCTGTTTTGTCACCAATTGGGTAAGCCTGAGTAAATTTGGTGAGTTCATCCTAATAGTCAGTGCGTAGTTTCTAGTTGGATATTCGAAAATATCAATGTTGATACGTTCGAAGGGCGTTTTTGGGTTTCAGTTATGACAAAAGGAGCACTTAAGTTTTTTCTACAGAACTTTACCTTTTGGCAAGTTTCGCAGGACTTAATAAATTGCTCTACACTTTTGATTAGTCCAGTCCAATTATACTTTTCTTTTATGCGTCGGATGGTCTCGTTAATTCCACGATGAAGGTTATTTTTGCCGCAGTGGTACTGCTGCAGTATAACGGGAATCTCGTCTTGAGAAGGGGTTGTCACAATATTTTGACAAAATTTAAGTTTTACGTCTTTGTCTGCAAGTATAAAGGATAGTGTTTCAAGAATCGGTAGTTCTACGTTGTTTTCAATGCAAAAGGTTTCGGATTCGTCGAACTGGTCTTGGTTGTTATAGAGAATGTTGAAAAGATGTGCAACAACTGTTCCAGGATCAAAGGGTAAAGGGACAATTAAATATTTTCTATGCCTTACAGTTTTGCTGGCTAGAACGTTTAGAGTGTCAGTAGTGAAGTTTGGGTCTTCTTCGAAAATATCTTCGATGATTTTGTCATGCAAGTCATTGAGTTTATTTTGCCAGAAGAAAGTGACTATTCGTTTGTGAGATTTGTCTAGAAGTTGGGCGTTAGAAATTTCTATTTTGATTGTCGAATAGTCGATATGACTCGGTTTTATACAATTGAACAAATCGATTAAATTCTGTTGTCATGCGTTCGTCATGATCATCGCGTTCTTGTTCGTTGTCGGAGTCGTCGGAGTTATCGTGACTAGTACCTGAATCGGGTTGTTTTGGGTCGGTTTCGTTATTTGCGAAAATTTTTATCTTTGAAAGAAAGTCGGTGCATTGTTTGAAGTGATTAATTTTGATACGGGAAAGAGCGTCTGCGTTCAAGTTTACCTTGCCAGGCTTGTATTCGATTTTATAGTTATACTCCTCTAGTTTGAGGCGCCATCTGGCTAGGCGACTGCCAGGGTCTTTGATCGAAAAGAGCCAAGTAAGCGGACGGTGGTCACACAGGAGTGTAAACTTTCTCCCAAAAAGGTACGGTCTGTAGTGCTTGACCGCCCAAACAATGGCTAGCAGTTCCCGTTCGATAGTGGAATATCGAGTTTCTGCAGCGCAGAGTGTACGGGAAGCATATGCTATAGGAAGATCTTTTCCTACGGGGCCTTGTGAGAGAACCGCTCCAATTGCAAAGCACTAGCATCAGTAGTGAGCAGGAATGGTTCTTCGAAATTTGGGTAGATCAAGATAGGGTCAGATACAAGGGCTTGCTTCAGTTCGTTGAAGAAGACTTGCAATCTGCGTCGAAGATGAATTTGACGTCTTTCTGCAGGAGTTTCGTTAGGGGCTTTGAGATCTTGGCGAAATTTGGGATGAAACGTCGGTAATAACCGGCGAGACCAAGAAAAAGATTTAACATCTTTAGGAGTTTGGGGTTGAGGAAAATTCTGGATGCATTCAACCTTTGAAGGGTTTGGTTTTACTCCTTCTTGGGTGATCATGACCTAGGTAAGCAACTTCCTTACGGAGAAACTCACACTTGTCAGGTTGAATTTTCAAGTTTGACTGTCTAAGACGCTTAAAGACTTCTGTCAAACGGGACATATGCTCATGGATGGTTGGAGAATAAACGATAATGTCATCCATGTAAACAAGGCAACGTTCATTCTGGATGCCAGAAGAATGTTGTCCATGACCCTCTGAAAGGTAGAAGGTGCATTTTTCAGACCAAATGGCATACGAACGAATTCGTAATGGCCATTGTCAACAGAGAAACCGGTCTTGGGAATGTCTTCCTCAAGGATTTCCAACTGGTGGAACCCGGAAGCGAGATCCAGTGTCGAAAAGTATTGACACTTACCAAGTTGATCGAGGAGATCAGAAATGTTGGGCAGAGGATATTATCGTCTACAGTTAGTTCGTTTAACTTCCTATAGTCGATAACAACTCGCCACTTTTGCTTACCAGAAGCATCGAGTTCTTAGGGACGACCCATACGGGGGAGGACCAAGGAGAAGAAGAGTGCCTGATAATGCCTTGATCAAGCATTTTGGAAATTTGGGTTTTCACTTCCTCCTTATGGACTTGAGGATATCTGTACGATTTCGTGAAAACGGGCTTGGCATTATTGGTGTCAATAGAGTGTTTGACGGCGTTAGTAAACGTCAAAACATCGCCTTCGAGATAGAAAATATCTTCGAATTCTAAGCAGAGATTCGTGATAAGTTCTCGCTCTTCGTCGTTAAGATGTTCTGTCCGAATTTTTCCCTGATAGTAAAGTTTCTGTCTAAGTTTGTAGATTCACAGTAATGGTGTGTATTCAGATTTAAGAGAGGGTGTGTATAGTCAAGGGGTTCTAAATGAAGATTGGAAAAGTTAACAGTTTTCGGCATTGCGTTCGCGTTTATTATCGAAGTCAGAAATTCTCCCTTTGAATTAACACGTACAACAGCGTTGGGAAGTCGTACTTTGTCAATTACTTGTGTCGGTAAAACTGCGTCAGTATTTCTAAGTTCACATTTTAGTTTGAAATTTGTTCGGTACGTGCCTGGATTGTTATGTGATTGTTATGCGTATGAGGTTGTGCGTTAGTACTGGGGGTGTCTGTTGGTTGTTTATTTGATTGGTCGTGATCGGGTACTTTATGTAGGGGAATAGTTTTAAAGTTAGTAATTAATTGTTTGGATTTAAGTCGACAATACATTCATAATGTTCAAGAAAATCAAGACCTAATATCCCATCGAACTCAATATCTAGATCGTAGATAAAGACCTTGTGTGGATCGCCTAGAGCGAAAGGAAGGGTGGATTGTGAGATCGGGATTTTCTCATGAGTAATGCCTTGAATTGTTACTCTTTCGGGAGATCGTTGTGAGAAGTTTTTGACAGTGTTTTCTTTGAAAATGGAGATACCAGCTCCGGTATCAATTAGGAGTTTAAATTTTCCAGAAGCGTCGTTGATATAATAGAGGTTCTTGGAATTTACTGTCAGAAGGGGACTTAAAGAAATGTTTGTTCTGGGAAGTTCAGATCGGGATTGAAGTCTTCCAAATTCAAATTCTGTATTTGAGTTTGGACTTCTGAGAGGGTAGTTGCCGTATCTGGGGGTTGATCTAGGCTCGGAAGCGCTAGAAAATCCTGGTATTCATTAGGGCTGAAAGGTACGACAGGGGTATTGTCTGCTGATTATTATCAGTATAATAATCATACTCGTCTGCATAATATTCGTGATAGTTGCCATTTTGATGGTGATTAAAATGGTGGGTCCTTTCAGGACGGAAATTTGGTTTGTCTGTATTACAGACGGTCGAAAGTTGTTCGGTTTGAAAGGAGGTCTTTGAAAGTTATTAGGTCTAAATTGTTGACCTTGATGGTTTGTGTTATTGTTGACAGGATTTGGCCTCGATGATTGATTCGGCCAATGAAATTTGGTCTATTATTTTGGTTAAAAGGCTGAGGGTTATTTTGAAATCTTAACCGACAGTCCGCAGCAATGTGGCCTAATCGCCCACAATTTAAACATTTAGGAGGTGGATTTGGTTTTCTAGCCTGAAAAGATGGCTTAGGTGGAACGGATTTATTTACTTTTTGTTCCTCAAAATAGGATAATTGAAGTTCTCTTCTTATTCGTGAATGTGCCTCAAGAAGATCCTTCGGATTACTGGCACGGATAATTTGGCCTAATCGAGGTTCAAAACCGATAAGTAGGGTGTTTAGGACCATTGTGTCAACAAGAGTGGTTTGAGCATCTTTCTGCTCGTTGCTTAGACTAGGGGCTTTTTGGATACAAGAGTGCATTTTCGCACTCAAAACCTGAAGTCTGTTATAGAATGTCAAGGGGGATTCGTTTGATAGTTGTTTCAAACGTTGGAGATCGTGAATTAAAGAAGACAGATCCCTAGAGTCTCCAAAGTGTAGTGTTAGAAGCTGCTTTATTTCGAGGTACGACGCGGGGTTCCTAGAGTTAATTAACTGCGCCGCTTTTCCCCTTAATTTATTTTTAATGTGGATTACTAACAAGTATTTTTGTTCAGCAGTTGACATGTTATATGCACAATTGCAAGCATGAATAAATGTGGCCAAAGAAATTTGGTCGCCTTCAAACTCTGGAATTATTGAAAATATTTCCGACAACCTATATTTTTCAGTTTCTTCGACAACAGTGTTGTTTTGTGCTTGTGCCATTTTGATTTAATAGAATTCAAAACGAAAAAGGTTCAAATCAAAATAATAAAATCGGATAGAAAAAATGGTATCAATAAAATAAATGGTGTAAAAATCAAAAATCAATAAATATGTAAATGGGGAAATACCAAAGTTATTTGGATGATAGAATGGTATTAATAAAATGTAAATAAAATCAATAAATCAAATAGTTCACTCAATCGAATGAATAAAATCAAAATAATCAATTAAATCATAAAATATTAATGCAATCAAATAGTAAATCAGTGATTCAATTCACTGAATAAAAAATATCAAATAATCAAAATATCAAATCATTCAAATATTAATATCAATTATTAATAAACTTAAACGTTAGACGATTCACTACTACTCACATCAACAGGAACATTGGAAGATCCGTGTTCTCCTTGTTATCGCAGTTGGGACTTCTTCCAGGTTCTTTGCTCCGTTGAGGGATAGGAATCCGCCGCTACCAGTTAGAAGTAAGCTCGTGTTCTAGTAACGTTGACGGATCCTACTGACTGCGCCAATTTGTTATATCACACTTCTCAATATTAACTTTTTAAAAAGATTTTTATTAATAACAAACAAAATAATAACTTTTAAATACAAATGAAAAATAACGATATAAAGTGACAGAGTTACTGAGTAATAATGAATACAACATTAGAGCAGTTTTACAATTTATAACATATAATATGCCGAATAAGCAAAGTCGACGCTGCGATTCCCACGGATGTTGGCGACGCCGTAATATGACACCACACGTGTCGCTGAGTCAGCTGGGAGTGTTGAACTATCGTTGCGATATAAGTTCGTACTAAGTTCATGGTATAAACTTATATAACATATATATATATATATATATATATATATATATATATATATTAGCATTCAAATAGCATAATCAAAGCTTTCATTAAATACATTACATGATGCGTTTAAACGAATTCTAAGTTTTTGATTTTTATTTAAGTCTATAATTTGCCCTCCAAACTTAATTATTAAGATTTTGACCTTATTTTTCCATGTAAAGTCATCATCATATCTGTTGTTTTCTGAATGATACTTGTGTCATATTTTTCAATATCTAAGTACTTCTTGGGAAATAACACCACAGTTTAAAGAAAATTGCTGTATATTCCAAACGTTTCGGGGTCTAGATCAGACCCCGTTGTCAATGGTTAAGAAACTACGGATTAAAAAGCCACAATTCTAAGATGTAAATTAAAATATTTGACGATGTGTATTATTTAATTTTTGACGTAACTAAGAGAATTTTATTTATAATATACAGGGTACCAGAGAAATTTCTAAAGATCATATAATCATAAAGTTCCTTTCAAATTGGAAGAATTTGAAAGGGAGATCTTCAGCATTTTATGTGGCCCTCCTAGGTGCGACTTTGTTATAAGATAGTGCATTCGCCAAAAATGCGACCAAAGAACTTTGTTGATTCAGTGATCCCATTAAAATCATAAGGGAAAACCTAGGAAAAACCTTATGAACTATCCCGATATTGAGTTGTTCACAACGACATGACCATTAGCAATTTCTTCCTTAATCATCGGCAACCAGGAACGACTGACTTCTACGGAGGTAGTAGCGATACAATCGTTTTCATTTAACAAAATTAAAGCAGGCTCTTTTAGTTTTCTTTTGGTGTTGTGTTCTTCTTTTTGTAATATAATTTGAAACTGTATTTTATGACCAAGGTCCCAAGCATGTTCAGAAATTTTGGATTCTTTAAATTGTCGTTTTTTTATGTAACCGGGGATTTTATAAATGCAATTTTTTGTATTTTGAGTTGTGTTATTTGGTTTGGTTTTTGATATAATTGATTTTAGTGTATTTCTTGTCTTAAATGATGTTTTGATATTATATCTGTTTCCCACTCTTTTTAGTCTTTCTGATAGACCCTGTATGTATGGTATAGTTATTGTATTAATGTGATTATCTTGGGGAGTCAGTGTTGCTTGGTGAAGTTTGATGTTGGTTGTTAGGGATTGTTTGGTATTACATTTTTGTTTAACTCGTTATTAACAAATTTATTTGGGTAATGATTGGCACAAAGTACATTTGTTATAAACGTTTTATCTTCATTGAATTTATTGATGTTAGAACAATTGGTTTTTGCTTTGTCATATAGAGATTTAATGATACCCCTTTTTACTGAACTTGGATGATTAGAGTTAAAGTTGAGATACCTGTTAGTATGAGTTGGTTTTCTGTAAACTTCTGTTTCAAATGTCGTAATAAAGTTCGTTTATTCGAACATTCAGAGGTCTAGAGGTTTCTCCAATATAGAATTTCTTTGGGTCTCACTTCTGGCGAATGCACTACTTATAACATAGTCGTACCTAGGAGTGCCACATGAAATTCTAAAGATAACTCTTTCAAATTATTCCAATTTGGAGGAAGCTTTGTTATTTCACATTATCTTCAGAATTTTTAGTGCTACCCTATCAAATTTTCAATAAATTCATTTGATTGTCAAACATTAATTTCAAATTGTGATTTACTAAATTTGTCATTACGAATCCTTTTATTTTTAACCGATTTCCAAAAAGGAGGAGGTTATCAATTCGTCGCGTATTTTTTCGCTTTTTTTTGTATGTATGTTACCTGTGGTGCACCGTTTTGAATAAATATGGTCTTGTTTAATAGAGTATATATCCGGATTGGTGAAACTTTAAATTTTGGAAAAAAGAATTCTATTGGTAAAGTGTTAAAATTTGTGAATGAACACATGCGTGCATGGAATCGACCAATATCCCTAATATTTTAGTCGATTTTTCGATAACTCCTTATGGATGTGTATAGTTTTAATCTATTAAGGAAGATCCTTAGGTGATCTCATATACTTTTCTGTGACGTGCAACTTGCAGTTTTGCAGAAAATCGCCGAAAATTCCAAAATTCTTATCAAAAATTTCATCGAAATGACATAACGGACATTTCTTCATAAATATTTTAATTCCAACGTAATAGTGCGGTAATTTTAGGCACTGGAAGTTTTAATTGCGAATTTGAAAATTTTCTATGTACATCTCAAGCATATAGATAGTAAAGCATAGTATTTTCGAGTCCTTAAATCAGTGAGTACCAAGCTCGTGTTGTTTGTATACCAGGCAAATACCTATTTAAATGCAAATTTTTTCATTTTGCGAAGACGGTGCTTTTAGTTGTCACATTCTCCCGGCCTAATAGAAAATTCAGTTACAACACATGTCAAACTTTAAACAGCTATTTGGTGGGTTTATAGACAGGGTGTTTAGTTATAGCAAACAAAATCACAAAGTAAAGTGGTAGAAGGAGTTGCATTTATATGAAGATTGAAATATAGGACGGACTAGAATGATAGTGGTCCGTAGGCAGCCGTATATACAGGATGGTTGGAATATAGGGTGGACTGGACGTTTGGTGGTATCAAAATGTTGGAAAAAATGTGAAATTAAAATTATATAGGGTGATTAAAAAACTGTTATATGATGTGGACATAAGCAAATCATAAACAGGATGGTTGAAATATATGCTGGAGTTGAATTATATTTATACAGTCTGATTAAAAAAATTATTTCTTTTATAGCCCATAAGAAGTTGCATAAAGTGTGGAGAGGAATTAATGTTACACAGGGCGATAATATAAGATGTTAAAAATGAAATAATTTATGGGGTAGCCCACAAGGAGTTATATACTATGGTTGAAATATAGGACGGATTTGACTCCGTTAATATGGGAAGGATTCTACTCCGTCCTATACTTTACATAACAAATTTATGCTTGTCCGAGGACAGTCGTATGTACAGGATGATTGGTACATAGGTTGGAGTGGAATTATCTATAGTTATACAGGGTTGTTAAAAAAGTTGAAAAAAGGTTACATGGCGGATTCATACATTTTGGCTTATTAAGTCAACGCGTACTAGTACATTTTGTTCGTAAAGATTTACCTGTCAATTTAAATGAGAAAGTATCATTGTGAAATGTTGAGGCTTTCAATGTTACTTGGTTCTGTCTATTAAGGTTATACATACAAAATAAAAAATAAAGAATGAAAACTACCTGAGTTCAAAAACAACTAAAAAGTTGAAAATAAAACATTTAAAAAAAATATAACCGACTTCTATATAACTAAAAAGCTAAAAATAATTATAACAAAATACAACTCTAGCAAATAAATAACATATTCAGTGTTGTTAAGTACCTACCCAGGAAGTATTAAAAGATGCTCATTCTATACAAATTAATTACCTACCAATCTAGTATATTTTTGATGTCGGTGCCAAGCAACAATCAAGTTTGAGGAATCAGTAGATAAGTATGCAATGAAGGATTTTAGATTTGCTTGGCACCGGTTTCAAAATATACTAGATTGGTAGGTAATGAATTTGTACAGAATGAGCACATTTTAATGTTAACATTTTTTACTTCCTGGGTAAGGTACCTAAGAACGTTGAATGTGTTATTTATTTGCTAGAGTTGTATTTTATTATAATTATTTTTAGCTTTTTAGTTATAGGTAGAAGTAGGTTATATATATATTTTAAATTTTTTATTTCAGACGTTTTTTTTTTAATTATTGTAATCGCAATCTTTTTATTAGAATGATTAACTCCTAGAAAGTTTCTTATTTTGTTGGCGGATCCTAGAAACGTACATGAGACTTGGGTTACTGAAACAAGTAATATAAACTTTGGAGGAAGTTGGTGATTGCTTCAAATATTTAGCAGAACAATTTCAACAAATATGTGATGCTAAATTGAACATTGGCATTTTCGATGGTTCTCAGATTTGAAGCATGTCAGGAAAAGCTGCTTGGCTCAACGTTCAGCAGGTCGTAGAGACCTTTCTAGGAAATAAGTAGATAGCAAATTTCAAATTCCAAAGCCTAATGAGTTTGAAGTTAAGCTTCTTGCATCACCATATTGATGAGCTTCCAGGAAGCTTAGGTCATTACAGTGAAGAGCATGGAAAACGTTTCCAAACTTAAAAAAATTGGAAAACGTACCAAGGAAGTGAAATATCGATATGATAACTGACTTTTACTGGATGCTGAAAAAAAAAAGTGAAAATAGACCGGAATCCTTCTACAGATCTTTTGAAGATACTGTATGCTATTCAAGGAAAAGAATAATAATAGTACTTGTTTCTATCATCTCTGAATTCCGCAATCTGAGTAAATGAAAACTGTGAATTTTGCTTTTGCACCACTTTTTTTGTCTTGTTATTTTTATTGTATTTTCAGGGGTGATAACGAAAATGATCACGACGTAGGGGTTACTCAAAAATAAAGATAAATTATATGACCAAAATAATTTAATAATTAGTAGCAGGAACGTAAGCTCTTCTGACACTGGTGCTTGAGTACAAATTTGGCGAATTTTGTTTTTTACCTGTTCTCAAAACCCTGACGTGGTCGGGGGAAACTAATCCCGGAAATTGACGTTTCAAAAAAATTGTAATAGGGGCTTGAACCCGTTTGACACTGGTGTTTAATCCTCAAAAATATATGAATTTAGCGATTTTTGAAATGTTTTTACGATTTGCCAAAAACCCTGATATGATGGGGCTAAAGTTGTCCGGAAATGAATCTCTGACCCAAAAGACTTATATAGTTCGTAGTGATATCTGTAATATTGAAAACTTTTTATTCGCAATTACAGCATGGCTAGAATGTAAACAATGTAAATATATGAGCTTCTTGAAATTCTTATTCAGTTCTTAACATGTCAATACTGGTTAATTGTAATAATGTTCAATCAAGTATCGGCTGCAAGAGTTCAATATATAGTTTTTGTTTGTTGCCTAGCATGTTTATTTTGGTCTTTGCGTATATAGATTTTCCATATCAGGTATGTTCTTCGTAGGACCTTCATACTTTTGTTTCATTTGATTATCGTTTTGATATTCCTTGTGTTCTTGAGATTTCCTTATTGTGCTGTAATAGTTGTCATTTACTCTAATTTAGTGAAAGAAATATTGGCTTCCCCAAATACAGAAACAACAGCCAAAAATAAACTTCCATGGAAGAAAAGTATGAAACAGAAGAAAAACAAAAACAAAATCATATAAAAAAAGGTTCAAGACAGATAAAAATAAAGATAATGGAAAACAGAGGCCACTTATAAACGAATAATAAATCAGAATGCTCGGAAATGAATGCACATCTTGAAAGAAGTCGACCTGCAGATGTTTGGAAAGTAATGAAGAACTTGTAATCGGATCATCTTTCGTCCATATCATAGCCTCTAAAATATAACAACACCGCGACTAGGTCCAATATTCATCAGTATTACAGTAGAAGGTGCATACAGCACTATGCATAGCGAAATGGTCACAGCAGCCCTTAAAACTGCAGAATATAATAGAGCCAGTGGATCAGAAGGAAGAAGAGATTATTGAAAAGCGCTTCTACAAAATTAATAGATTTAAAGCGAATTCTTTTTATATAACTATAGAAATATCCCTGTATTAAATTTTGAATGCAACAAGATATCAATCTCAAACAAAAACCACGTAAAATGCCAATCAAATAAAGTTTTGATTTTTTTTCTCAAATGGGAAGGGCGGTCTTGTGATGTCTTATTTAAACGATTCATTAAATGTGTTAATTTTTACTTACGGCTTAGGAGTAAAAGTAACATACTTTTTGAATTAATGTATGTATTGCTCAAAACGTCCTTGCGCCCCCCGAAAATAAAGTAGCCTGAACTGGAATTCAACTTTCACAATTATGAATATTTCTGGTAGGATATTAGCACAAATGTCTCTTTCTCTGTTTTTGTTAGGTCGTTTAATGGTTACGGTTTGGCAACATATACCTTCCACTTCACCAAAAATCCTGAGGCGTCAAATCTGGTGAACGAGTTGACTATTCGATAGGTCTGCCTTTACCAATCCATCGATTATAATAAGTTTAGTTTAGCCAATCCCGAACTGGTCCAAAATAAAGCGCTAGTGTTCCATCTTATTGAAATACGAGTTGCTTATAAAACTCGTCAGAATTGGCATTTACTATTCCCGCAAACATCTCTACCCTATACTAACTTTTTGAGTGTCTGAGTGCAACCCTCCTGAAACAAATGTGGTTTTACAGCAGCCCAATATCTCACATTCGGCCTGTTTACAGACCAATTTTTAAAAAGTATAATCATCACAAAAAACACTCAAACTCTCAGTATGACTAACGAATGCAGCATTACACAGACAAATAACAAATTGAAAATTGCATCCTTCGGTCAGGGTTAGTTAATGCATATTTTTAGTTAGTTGGGATGAAAGTTTTCATTTTTATAATATTTTTTTGCTGTGCCTTTTGAAACTTTACAATTTATGGCAACTGACAAGGTCCACTTGTTTTTCTTCTGAAATTGGTCTTTATGTTCTAGTCTGAAATACCTACACTTCGAATTCTTTGAAAGTTAAGAAAGGGGAGGGCAATAAAAAGCTCGCAATTACTGCGAGATCTGTAGATTTATATCTGCAAATCACTCCATCAGTCTAATATATAGAAAACTTCGTCAAAAATGGTAGAAAATGAATAGTCAGCAGTTGAAATCAAACAACAGATAATGCTTAGAGCAAATAAAACATGCATTGATAATTTTTCAGTAAAACGAAAAGAAAACTTTGATAAACAGAGAAACCCATGTTCTATCTAGATCTGATTAAAGAGACGATTAGAGTAAACCAAACTAAATCGGTTTACTCCTTGAAGATGACAACTTAAGAGTTGTTGCAACGGCGTCGAGTGTTTCAAATAAAGGTTTGGTGTTAGGGTGCCAAACTGTGTTTTTACAACTTATCAAAAGTTAAAAAAACTATACGAAAGTTTCCCAAATAAACATTGCCTTGGAAAAACATTATTGAAAATATAGCTCAACAAAGATATTGGAGGCAAAGATGTATAGGCATGTGAATAGAAAGAAGTGACTCAACTACTCTATTTGCAGTACATTTTGCAAACAACCATTATAGCTCTCAAGTATTCGTTCACTGGTGGAAATAGGTCTCTTCCAAATATTTCACTTCATTTTTTCTTTTTAGGGTCTCCCTAGGCCTCTTTAATTTTCACATGGTTTCAAATTGTTACTCTCTAAAAGTGGTTTCTTCAAAGGCTGCCCATGATAGTTAAATTCTTCATTTTATTTCTGCTCTGATTCTCTTTAACAATTTGAGTAATGTAACCAAGATATATGTACTAGCCTACTTAATATATGGAGACTTTTGCACTGGTATTGTATTGTGTGTGTTGATCATTATTTGGGTTTATGCTTTCTTCGAATGTTCGTTTAAATCTTGTAGCATTTTTATGGTCATCCATGTGTGCACCGACAATACTATATCGTCTATCAACCTCAAATGCCATCAATCATCCTCCCAATCCATATGTTCCAAACATTTTCCCGGGCCAAGGCGAAATAGTTTTGCACTACCAAATGGAATTCTTCCAGTTTTTGTATTTTTGGCTATTTTCAAGTAAAATGTCGCCTGTTTATCCACATTTTTAACGATTTTAGTATATCGCGCTTTCAAAGCTACCACAAAAGATGAACGCTAAGTCCAAAGGGAGATAGCATTTCGTAGTATCTATATATAAATAGGCAAAGACAAAACTGTCCCTCAACCGATTTATTTGATTTTTGTTTTGTTTAGTGGCTATTGACGACCTTCATTGCAGAATGCTAAAATATATTTATAATTTTGATTCATTCATTAAATAAAGTAAAATAAAAAATTCATAATTTACGTCCACAGTGCCGCCAGATTGCGTGGAGATAAAATCGTAAGACGTATTGACTCGAATGAGAAAAACTAACTAAATTAAACGAAAAACTAACAAATTTTGTTTGGTTCTGAAAGTTATTCTACATTATCATCCTATTGAGAAATCACCCCCCAAATTTTAGATATTATATGATAATGACAATTTATTGAGTATCTACTCGCAAGTTTTTCTAAATAAAGTTTATCAACTAAAATCAGAAATTTGTATTGCGTGGCAACTGAACAATGTTTTTCGAATAATATTTTATTATTTTAACATTATACTATTAATTTATATTGTTTCTATTTTAAAGGCTAATAGTTTCATACAATTTAACGAAGATTACAAAGCCTATGATATAGATACAAATAGTGAAATTGAAGATAAATAGTTAGATCTGACATCCTGGCAATGGTTCTAATTTCTCGACCAGTTCACAGCCAACCACATTCTAGCAGACTGAATTTCAATTTGACATTTCTTAATAATTTTAACTGCTAGGTTAAGGTACCTTATCAATGCAATCAGAAAATTATCAATGCATAAGTTTCAAAATTTCAATTTCAAATTAACAGGTGGTGCATTCTATTTCTTAAATGTTTTGATATAATCCCCCGATGAAAACTTTTACGTAAGTAAACTAACTATTGAGAGATTATAAAGCTAATTGATACATTTGATTTCAGATCCACTCAAGTTAAATATGTTATTTTTTTATTTTATGTCGTGTGCAAATGAAAATTGAATAAGTATTAGTAATATATTGCAGTTTTATTCGATATAAGGTAATCTTTTATAATTAATTTTAACATGTCTAAAATATTAGCAGTCAGTCAAAAATTGTTAAATGTTATTTTAACGAGATGTAATATGCTGCAAATATATTTTTACTTATTTATCTAACAATCTAATAGGTGCATATAATGTTTTGTTTATTTACATATATCTTATTATATGTAATTCTCACAAACTGCACTATGACTATCGAAATTTCATTTCGGGGTTTTGGCGTCTACAAATTGATTACTCGGGAAAAATCGTATTACCAAGCAAGAACGAAATTGTGACAATAATTTTGACAGCTGAGTTTTGAAATTAAACAAGTTTCAATACAGGATGATTTGGTAAAATACTTGAAAAAAATTTCCAATACAAATTGATGTGTAGAATATTATAAGAATTTTATCGCTATTTAATATTTTTTAAAGTAAAAAATTGCTGCTTAGGCGTTTTTTTGGATGGGTAAAAATGTTCTAAATTGACTGAGATATAAGGCGTTGTATATTATAATTACACAGGGCGATTCCAGATATGTTATAAATCATTTTTTTCGTGGGTGGCACACAAGCAGTTGCATATATAGGGTGTTTAAAATATAGAGTAGAGTGCAATTATAACTAATATAATAATTATATAGGGAAGCCCATTAGCGGTTAAATTTACAGGGTTCTTGGAATATAGGGCGCAATACAATTACAGTTATACAGGGTGGTGCAAAAAATATACAGAGATGCATATACAGGGTGGCGGAAATGGAAATACAACATTTCGTAACCCATAAGCAGTAGTATATATAGTGTAGATGAACTATAAGAATTATAGATATACAGGATGATTATAAAAAATGTTAGAAAAGGAAATGATTTATAGAGTAGCCCACGATGAGTTCCATATATATGATGTGTGAAATATAGATCGGAGTAGAATTATAGTTACAGAAGATAGTTTTACAGTCGCATATACAGAATGGTTTATCGGGTGGTTCAAAAATGTTAAAAAATATTATGTGTGGTCCATGAGCATTACATATACAGGGTGGTGGAAATATATAATGAGATGGAATTATTGTAATGAGTATTTATAAATAAATTATACATAAATGTTAGAGAATCGAGTGCAATTATAGTTATACAGGGTGGTTAGAAAAAACAATTATGTAGGATAGCCCTTTAGCGGTTGAATTGTTGTCATATTAAATCAAGAATTACGAATTTGAACAAATAAACTCCTATTGATTATATCTGAAAAAGAACATGAATTTCGTTACTTATTTGTAAAAGCGAGATGTAAGACCGACATCTAGGATTTTCGAGAAAACTATCACACAGAGGTTCCGAATGTGGATCCGTTCCGTGTAATTGCTGTTCTCCGTTAAGTCCCAGGATGGAATGTCACGATAAATTTTTTGGGGTACTTCACCTGCCAGAGATATTAACACAATTGGTCGAATTTCGACCACTGGGCGACAGCTAGTTTTCTAATAATCTTTTAACAGTTTGCACGCGGTTGACACTACCAAAACCAACATTTTCAGAATCTTTTGTTGTTCCACTGGTTGATATGAAACTAGCTTAATTGTAAGACGTCGAGGTGGGATAATAAACTTATAGGCGTAAATTTTCTATACTACTGTGGACTCCCATCTTGTGTATTAGAATGAAGTCAGGTTTTTCCATATTTATAAAATAGCTTGCCATCGAAGCCAAGAAAAAAATGTTGTACAACGTTTATAATTGACGATACAGCGTAGATTATCTCTTCGAAATAAGCAATTGCCGATAGAAACTAATTCCTGAACACAAGAGTTATGATGAGAAAAATGCCAGTCCTTTCAAAGTTCTAAGCAATAGGTAGACTTGGGAACTGCAGTAGATAATAGCAGCAGAACTGGAATAAAGAAAGAAAATAGCATTACTATAAGGAACACGTGGCAACTCAATAAAACAACAAAAAGAAAATTAAATCTCATTGAAATGGACCTGAAAGAAGATAATTATAGAGATCAGGATAGCATACAGGAAATATAAAGGATAAGGAAGATCTAAGATTAACTAGGGAAACTGGAATGACCACCGAAAATGAAGAGTAAAAACCTGAGGGCATTGGGCGTTAAGACCCGGGATAATATAAAAATATAATAATAATTACTCTTGTTTAAATAACTCTTATGTCATGAAAATATTATTAAATATTGGTAATATTGACTGCTTACCTAATATTATATTCGACTTGTATCCAATGTCGAGGAAAGCAGTAAATCGAAAATCTAACGGTACATATTTATTCGGATGCAAAATATTACGTAGTCTACAAGAAAGTGAGTATGCGGAATTATTACTTCTTATTAGTAAGTTATATCTTTGGAATATGAATACAGAAGGTTAAACGGATTTTTTATGAGTAGAAATTAAATTTACTGCGACTTTATTGGCAAATGTTGATGCACAACAACATTATACACTACAATAAAGTCATTTAAAATTAATGAAAACGTCTGAATGTACTGATTACGATTTAAATTACACTTATAGAAAATCGACTGTTACTGCTGAAGAGAACAATTGCGATTAATTCCTTTTGATCTGTAGTCTAATAATTTAAGTTTAAATTTCATATTTATGGATGTTTAGACAATTCACCAACAAACTTACAAAATAGAAATGTACTATTATTATTATTATTAAAAAAATAAAGTAATATAAAATACGGTAAGGTATATTATAATGTTGGTAAATCTAAATGTAGGGTGATGGGAAAGACTAAAGAGGAAACAGAGTTGTGGCAACGGGTTAAACTTGGGGATTTACCACTGAACCGATACAAATATCTAGGTACAATCTAAAACTTCATGTCTCATGTTGAACATATATATAGTAAGGCAGATAAAAAGCAAATTTTGTACAGGCTCATTAGAGTTCTTTCAAGATCTGAAAAAGAACTATTATTTAAGCTGACACTTTAGATATTGCTAACCGGTCCTAAATACAGTGAGGACGCGTGGGTTGAAACAAATTCATTTAAAATTCAGGTGTTAGTTTTTTTGGAAAAACGCTAGGACTGTGGTTTTTGTAATGATAAACTGATTTAAACATTTAAGGGTGGAACAGAAATAAATTGCGACCATCAATTTCATTTTTCAAATGGAAACATTTGTTTTTTTTTATTTTTGACTTATGCATTGAATTCTAAATATTTTTCAAGTACAATGCCCTATACCGAAAATTAACAGTTATTAAAAAAATACATTTATTTCAAAATTGAAGAAAAAAAACATCAACATATTAAATTAAATGTTCAAATTGTTCACCATTAACTTCCTGACAATACCTAAGACGGTATTCAAATTCTCGTAACACTTTATTTAGCGTTTGTGACAGGATTCGTTGTATTTCGGCTCTAATTCTAGTCCCCATAGATAAAAATGTAACGGGCTTAGATCAGAACACGTAGCTGGCCATTCGATATTACCTCTCCTCCCGATCCATCTATTTGGGACAATATTGTCAAAATAATCTCGCACTGTTTGCGAATAGTGCGGGGGCGCTCCATCCTGTTGAAACCATACCAAATCTGCCAGTATATTGGGGTTTTCACCATTCAGGTAAAGTTCTGGTTAAACAGGGTATTATGTGATTTTGTAATAGGTCTAAATACTTTTCCGAGTTAAGTGTTCCCTCAATACAAACAGGACCCACAATTGAAGTACCCACAATTCCGGCCTATACGTTAACTTTCTTGGAAAACTGTGTATGACTTTCCATAATCCAACGTGACTTTTCTGATGTCCAATATCGAAAATGCATCTTCAGCAAGTTCTTGAACCAAATGAACTTTGTATGGGTGCCATTTATTTCTATGCAAGCATTTTAGAACAGAGGATTTAGTTATTGACTGTTCTGCGGCTATTTGTCAAGTGGATTTGTGAGGATTTTCTTGTAAATCTAGCAAAACATTTAATTGTGTATCTTCTGGAAGATGTTTGGTTTTGTAATTGTCTCTTACGTGGTCACATTCTAGAAACTTTTTTTAGTTTACTAACTGCCGATCGTGTAATAGGCCGCTCCGGGTACTTCATATTAAACAACTCGTAAACTTCAGCATGTGTTCGAGTCTAATAGCCATATCCTACCATCGGCAAAATTTCTATTCGCTGCTTTTCAGTTAAACGCGTCATACTTTGCAATTGCACTCGAAATTTCCATTCATGCGACTAAAATACCGCCAAAAATCATAACAACCAAACGACAATAAATAGGTTCATACCAACAAACGCTTAATTTTTATTGTTGTTTTCTTAACTTTAGAATGAAATGTAATTTTTAATAACTTAATTTTCGGTCCATGAAAAATATACCAAAATTTACCCATCCCCCCTTATCCCCGAAACTATAAAACGTAAAGTTTTGAAAAAAAATAGAGGTATAGGGTCTGACCTGAGGTTTACTGAAAAAATAAGGAGAAACCTGTACTTTTAATTTTGGGGGCAAATTAAAGGATTAAATGGAAAATATAAAATTAAAATTGTTTCTAACCCATCATGTTATACAGAGTGAGTTTTTTTTGATGATCAGTATAGGGATCTCGGAAACTAGCGGAGATAGAGCAATGGTTAAATTGAGAAAGATTTGCAGTTTTACTGGCCCAATTTGTAAAAAAGTCATGGCTTACTAGATATTTAAAAAAAAGATATTCTGTAGATTTAGCTTTTAACGATATAATACTCGATATATTTATTTATAAAAATAACGGAGTTATGGATGCTTTTCTCTCTTATTTTCACTTTTAACGTAGTTAGCCATGAAATAGAATGATTTATTAATAACTATTCCAAAAAACATTGAACAATTTTTTTATTAGGTATATCAGATATAACGAAAAAACTAATTAAGTAGGTACTTACTAAAAACGTAAGAAATTAAAGTACATAATATTGGTTACAATTTATGTTCGAAAAGTCCACCAGTGTTATTTAGACAAAAATTGCATTTTTTTAAGATTGACGTTACCGCTTTCCTCACAGACCGCCTATCAATTTCTTCAATTGCTTTTTATACCGCCTCCCTTAGGTCTTCAACTCATACTTTCTTTTGTATACTTTGTTTTTTACCGCACCCCATAAATAGAAGTCTATAACTGCCAAATCAGGAGACCGGGTGGCCATTTCTTCCTATCCAAGAGTTTGGATAGATATTATCTAAGTGTTGTCTTACTAATAACGAGTTATGAGCAGTTGCTCCATCATGTTGGAACCACTCAATTACTAAACGAGTTCTCAAATTCAAATTATGCAACATGTCTTGAAAAGTGTATTGCAAGAATAGTAGACCCTATGATACCACACCAACATTAAAATCAAATTTTATCTGGGGTCGTCTTTGTACTACATGGAAAGGGTTTTCTTTAGCCCAGATATGCTCATTGTGTCTATTGAACATACCGCAGTTAGTAAATCTAGTTTCATCTGACCATAACACCTTTAATGGAAACTGTGGATTGCCAAGGCACATGTCTCTAAACCATGTACAAAA
Organism: Octodonta nipae; assembly: GCA_034190945.1. Taxonomy (NCBI): domain Eukaryota; kingdom Metazoa; phylum Arthropoda; class Insecta; order Coleoptera; family Chrysomelidae; genus Octodonta; species Octodonta nipae. The sequence goes on along the minus strand of CM067223.1, from coordinate 75,290,348 downwards.
CAAAATTAGTCGATGTTCGTCAAAGTTTGAGAAACTGAAAGTTTGTACGGGTGGATCTTGTGCACTTTCAGTACCTTAGCTACAGTTTGTTAAGATGTGCCAGCTTCTGCTGCAATCTCACGATTTATCATTGCCAAAACATTTATTTGTGCTGCTTCGTTAATTTTATTACGTTCCTTTGGTGGTTTAGTAAAAGATCCATATCTGCGTAAACTATCGTAAAGCCTCTTAAATGTACATAGAGCATGTTGATGACGATTAAAATATCTATGAAAATATTCCTCAGCTGTACGAACTGAATTTTTATGGCATATGATATAACATTCCACCATATTCAGTTTTTCTTCCTCAAAGTTTCCTTGAACTTCCATCGTCTTGAAGTAGTTGATCTCCCAACGTTTCAAGACGATGGAAGTCCAAGGAAACTTTGAGGAACGAGTTACATTGTCTAGTAACTTCAGACTAACAGTTTTTCTTCATTAGAATAGCCTATTTTATCACAAAAACTTGTCAATATCGACTGTCAGTTCAGCACTACTAATGGAATTACTCTCAAATGAGGAAACGTCAAAGTGAAAACAATGCTTTTCATGGCTACCTACGTTAAAAGTGAAAATAAGAGAGAAAAGCATCCATAACTCCGTTATATTTATGAATAACTATATCGAGTATTATATCGTTAAAAAGCTCTAAAAACGAGGACATGACAATCATCATATTCGGGATACAATTCCCTTCCATTTTAATATTTACACTTTTTTTATAAAATCAAAAACAATTTAGCTAGAAGGAAGGTTTTTTTTAATATCTAGTAAGCCATGACTTTTTACAAAAATCCGTAAGTGTCATTAAATTGGGCCAGTAAAACTGCAAATCTTTCCCAATTTAACCATTGCTCTATCTCCGCTAGTTTCCGAGATCCCCATACTGATCATCAAAAAAAACTCACCCTGTATATCAAATGAAAGAGCTCATTATGACGAACAAAATTAATTTTTTTCATATTTTTAAAATAAATTTATTAAAAGATATTAACAAAAATATTAAAAAATTTACCTATTCCCCCCACTCTTATCTCCGAAACCATAAGCTGGAAAATTTTGAAAAAAATGGAGTTATAGCCCCTCACCTGAACTTTACTGGAAAAATAAGGAGAAAGTCCTAATATTCATTTTGGGAGGCAAATTATATAATTAAATGGAAAATAGAAAATTAAAATTGTTTCTAATCCATCATGTTATATATCAAATGACGAATACAAATATGTTTTTTTAACTTTTTTAAAATGAATATTTTAAAATATATTAAAAAAATATTTTAAAAAAATTATCCGTTCCCCCCATTATTCCCCAAACTATAAGACCTAAATTTTTTTGTTTACAGGAAAAATATGAAGAAATCCCTAATATTAATATTGGGGGCCAAATTATAGAATTAAACGGAAAATAAAAAAATATGTTTTTAACGCATCATGCAATACATCAAACGATAGGGCTCATTATGAGGAATACAAATATATATTTTTCATATTTTTAAAATTAATTGTTTACAAGATATTAACATAAAGATATAAAAAAATTCATTTCTCGCTTTATTTCCGAAACCACACTACCTAAAATTTTGAAAATAATTAGGGGTATTGGGGCTCTCTTGAAATTTATACGAAAAATTATTAGAAAACACCAATAGTAATTTTAGGGACAAATTATACAATTAAATGGAAAATAAAAATTCAATTTTCAAATGCATCATGTAATATATCAGATAAAAGGCTCATTATGTCATATTTTTAAATCATTTGTTTAAAAGATATTAACAAAAATATTAAACATCGACTTAATTCCCACTTTAAAAACTACACTTTAAATTTTGAAAAATATATTTTATTTGTATTTTTAAATAATTTGAATAACAGATTTAATAATTTATAATTTAAAACTTGACCTATTTTGCTCGTTATCTTCCAATCTATAGAGCCTCAAAACAGTAGATTATAAAAGGTTTCTCTGAAAGTTTATTAGTAAAATAAAACTTTACTGCTAATTTTTGGGTGCCAAATTAGAAAATTAAATACATATGTATTCTGATAAAAATCAAACGAATCCTGAAGCAGATACAATAAAAATATCTATGTGTGAAAAAAGTGTATATTCTTTATAAATTTAAAACGCTTCCTTTAAAAGTTATTAGGGTAAATATAAGAAAATGTACTCATTGCCTGCTTGTCTGAAACTGGAATATTAGAATCATGAAGGTGGTACGGAACCCTTAGTATGCGAGTCCAACTCGCACTTGACCAAATTATTTTAATACTTAATTTTCAATGAATTCGATAAGATCACAGGAACTTTTTATTAAAATATCCATCCCTTGGGCGGAATTTTCACTTCCCTGCAGTGAGCTCATGTGCCATGAAAAATGTACGGCACAATTATTTAAGGTATATTTTTATATTGTACTTTGTATTTTTTTTAATTTTAGAGTGCCTCTAATAATTTTTTCGGGTAGGGGTTGAAATGAGAAAATTGGCGTCAGAGTAGAAGCCCTTTTTTTGTGTCTTACTTCTCCAGTATCTAGCTTAGTTCGAAATGTCGTCTATTATAATTTAATTAATTTACCGGGTTCGAAAATAGCAAGTTTGACTTTCCGCAGACAACCCATGTGCCACGGAGAATTGACGGCATAGTACTCAAACTTTTTCTGTTAGGCTGTAGTAATTAAGTCATAAACACTCATGGTGCAAACTATCTTCTTTAATGATTGAAGTGGTACGACTATTTTTTATTAACTCCTCTATTAATTTAACTGTACCTCGTTTAGGGATACTCGGAAAAATTTACGTCTTTAATATTGTCTATTTGTTGATATGAAATTTTGATCGCATGTTTAGCTTGGAATTTGATATATTTTTTTATAACATCAATAAGTAAATTAACAGCTGGGCCGGTAATATACCGAACTACTGGTCTAATAGGGTGGTTTTGTTGTGTAATTTAATTAATAAATATAACTGTGTATACAGGGATTCCTTAATATTAGCTTAAATCTGCTATCCTGGTCTACAATGGAATTTGTTTGATTCTACACTGATTTTATTTGATTCTGAAATATCTCCGTGTGGTCTTTTGTTAAAACTTTAAAATTTCCGGAGTTTATAAATTCTTCTGTTCTTGTAATGTAATCTTCTCGGTCTATTGCAATAACAGTATTTCCCTTGTCAGCTCTAGTAAATATTAAGTTATTTTGTAGACTTATATATTTAAATTACTTTGCGATCCTAGCCTCATTGTTTACTGCATAGTTCTTCAAAAATCCTTTCTTAATAATTGATGAGGCCTTATATTTTAAACTTAACTTTTAACTTAAGTTTTTGGTAGTTAGAATAAGCTACAATAAATATTTTGTGAAACTAGATAAAGGCATTGTATGCCGAAACACGTGTCGTTATGTCAAAATAAAGTGTAAATTTCCAAGTGTATTTTCGTTTTTGTGTTTCTCTTCATTGATTTACATCAAGTATCAGCCACAACAATCCAATATAGGGTGTTTGTAATTAATTTCATTTTTTTTGTTTTTTTTTTTTTGAATATATGGTATTTTGAAAATTTATGAATTTTTTATTGTAACTCGGTATAAAGTTTAATTTTTGATACAACTGTTAGAGACCAAATAGTTTAATCGTCTTTTGAATAATAAAAATACATCGAAAATTAATACGATAATTGAATCACTAATGAAATTGAAACATAAATTTACGTGCAAGATAACTAACCAGTTATTTCTTCTTAGTGTCTCTACGAATATTTTGATAACCTTATCGTGACTCGTTAGTAATTTTGTTGTATTGACATGCAGTCTGTATTGTGAATGGTTTTATAAATCGCGTCTTCAACGTGTGTTTCCATAAAAACAATGAATCTTTGTAGAACCTGTTTGTTTAACTAGGAACAAATTAATAATATCGGAGAGTTCAGTATGCACTCATTTATTTCTTATATAATGCATAAAATTTACCAACAAATATTTGTGTTGTTCACAAGATGAGAATAGTTTTTAACAGGCATGTTCGAGAATAGGTTACAAAACATTTATTCGCAATTTTTTGGTCAGTCAACTTTAGAAATTATTACTTTCATAATACATATATAAAAAACAAATGATGTTGTGGGTAATTAATAATCATTTGAGCTTATAACTGGATCACAATGTAGTCAGAAGATTTAAAAATTGCCTGGAATTCTAAACAGATTGGAAATGCTTTCGTCAACCTCTTTTAGATTGTGAATAACTTCTGGCCTAATTATTCTTATTAACTAGACTTTTAACAAGAAATATAAGATCTATAAAAATCACAACAAGAAATGAACTTTTTAATTTTAATTTTAATATAAACGGTGGCTCAGGGTGATATTATTTTGTTTTTTTGCCTCTGTCTATAGCATTATTCCAAAAAACTTAAATTTATTTATAAATGAAACACCTTGTATATTTAGACTAAATTGGATACATAATAGTTGTCTTGGAAATGCAATCACAATATGTGCTGATGATATTAATAAGGTATATATAACAAAGAGTGCTCAGTGATCCAGAGGTAACGGAAAAACGATTGCTTTTTTGAATGGATGTCAATCAGATTTTAAAAACTGCTATTTTGCTGTTTAATCCCGTCGAGAGTGAAGTTATTCTTGAGTAACGGTATTCAGTGCCTAGTTGATTATGGGTCTTTTAAATGAAACTCAGCGAATAGAAATTTGAGTTCAGATTTCAGTCTATAGAAGCAGAAAGCAGAATTTGTAAGAATAAATTTATCTAACAAGTGATGAAACGAAAAGCATTAGTCCAGACATGGACCGGAAAAACCTGCCATGAACCATTAAAGCTTCCCATAAAATTGCTATCGCTGGACCAAAAGCTGGGTATGCCCTTGGGTCCAAATGTACAATATAATATGGCCACAGGTTCACCTATTGACAAGAGGCTGATGAATAGGTATTCCAACATTTGGTTTGAGTAAACAATGATGTAATTTAATTTATTGTATAATATTTAATGTTGTATACAACTGTCATTCGTTGCTCGGAATTTTCTTGGGCTTCCATCGCCTTAAATCTTTTTTGCCAAAGGAAAAACCAGATTCCGGATTGGCAAACACTTGGTTTTAATCGCGGTATGGTGTATGTAAGACCCTCGGGCTCCCGTATACTTAATAAAACATTTTTAATTGCCCTCTAGGTACAAAACCATCTAATCCCAGACATATATCGGGAACCCCGGTCAATCGAGATCGTTCCTTCAGTCATAACTTATTCTACATTTTACCCTCGTCTTCATCATGATCTTCAGTACTACCTTACTTACTTCGTTACTCTCTTTCCAACCCCCCGGAGTAAACGCGCACTGTGCTCTTTAAAAGCTGCGAAAATATATTTTAAATCATTTGTGCCCCTTGAGGGACCCCATAATTTGGGTTTCTGTGCCCACACCTTAGCCAGGACCTGATGTTTGAGATAACTGCCTTCTCATTCCTTTCCGAATACTCCCTGTGTTATACAGTCTCGCCTTTTCTACTTTTGCGACTCTTATATGTAGTTCCCCCGTCAAAACGTAAAGTGCATCCGTGGAAACCAGCTTACATTCATAAGCCACCCGAAGCATCATACACATACACACTTTATTCGTCTTATCCTCAAACGTTATACACGATAATTCTTTTCGCTTTCTCTGTTACTTTTATTGATATGTTATTTGAAAATAATCTTAAGCTTCACAGGAATAATGATATCGTCTTTATGTATTGCTTCAATTTGTCAGAGCAGGCTCTTATAATTTGCAAGTCTTGATCTACAGTCTCATTAGCTCTTCTTTCGTTTTATCACTACCAGAGTCCCGTCATTTGCATAATGTTACATAATGTAAGACCCAGCACAGCCTTGTGGCACCCCTTGTCTGAGTGCCAGCCTCGTTATCCCCACCTCAACCATTCTATTACGCAGATTTTCTTCTGAAATATTTACCAGGTACTCACTCATACCCAGCCCCTTACTCTGGTCATGCTGTTTCCCCGTCAGCTTGAATTTGGTTGATTTCTCAACGTCAATCATCATACAACAACAATCATACAAATCAGCGTTTCACCTATTGATCACAGCAGATCCAAAGCTATCGCAACTTTGTGAGATCAACCAGGTCCAATGGAATGCCGGTAGGTTACATTGCATATCCCCTTGAGATTAAGATTGTTATTCCTTTGTTCTTAATGTATGAAACTTTTTTCCTTGATTTCAGTTTATTAAGCACACTAGATTATACGTTCTTTGTTATTAAAGATATGCCTTTCAATACATATTACACTATTCTTGCAACAACGTTCTAGCCAAACATGTAAAAACATACTGGGTGTTCCACTTGCCATATTTTTTTTCCTGTAGCCTTTTTTAACCCTATAGAAAATAGGAGAGGTGCGCAAAATGTCAAAAAATTATAGAAAATCGACCTTTGCCGACATTTGTATGTAATTATGCATTAGCACAGTAAAAATTGAACTAATTCCACTCACCGTCGATTTGTTAAAAAATGTTGATGATGTTTAAGCCCTATTTCTGGAAAAGAACACCACAAGTCACGAAATTTCTGTCTATTTCCAAACGTTTCGGAGTCTAGGTCAGACTCCGTAGTCATTGGCCAAGAAACTATGAAAAAAGGGACAATTCTAAAATGTAAAATTATAATTGTGCCTTTTTTCATAGTTTCTTTGCCATTGACAACGGAGTGTGACCTAGACTCGGAAACGTTTGGAAATATAGAGAAATTTCGTGTCCTGTGGTATTATTTCCCAGAAAGTGCTTAAACATTGAAAAAAAATATGCCCCAAATATCCTTCAGAAAACAATATTGATGATTGTTTCTGAAGGATATTTATATGTTTATTAATTTATAACTTTAACGTTTTTCCTATACTTTTGATGGTAGCTATTTATGATATAAATTACCAGAAAATAGAAAGAAATTTTATTTAATGTTTATGTTAACTAAAAAGGTTACCCAGTCTATGAAAAAGTTTAACATATTTGTAAAGGATTTTAAACATTTATAATATTAGTATTTTAAATTTCATGTTTAATTTCCTTTTTCAGTGACCCTTGTTCATCCAGTCTGTCATTCCAGTCAAATCAGACTTCTGGTGCAACCGTACATATACAACCTATGGACAGTTCCTTTAGCACATCAAATAGGAAAAGGAAAACATATATACAGTAAGTACACGTTTTTCTTATAAAGAAATTAAGAAATCTCATAGCATTTCTAATATAACAAAATTTTAAATTAACATCATAATTAATAAATCATAGAGAGGTGTTTTCGAAAGATTTTATCAATCTGAAATAAGCTATAGAAGCAGTCAGTTCAAGTTTCGTTTTTCCTTAGCCTTAGGTGTAAAAATTGTTAGGGACAGACTGTAGATATAAGTATTGTTTACCGAATTACCTCCAGATTTTAAGTGTGACGATCTACAGAGACTTATGTACGGCGTCCCACACAATTCATAAAGAAAGTTAGCGCAGAACCAAGAAGCAAGAAACCCATTTGCTATATGTCAATCTACAACAATATACCGCTAAACTGAGTCTGGTCAACATTAGAACAGACAAATATTAACAAAGGTCTGATAAAAGCAATAAGAATCTATACTATTATAAAACTGTAAGTTTGTCTGTTTGTTTGTTTGTTTATTTGTTTGTTTGTTTGTTCGGGCATCACGTAAGAACTACTGAACTGATTTTGTTGAATCTTTTTTTGTTGCGAAGCCCATAGTTTGACTTAAAATGTGGTAGACATTTTATCTCTCTAAATTGACAGAAAAGGTAGATATACTCGAATACTAACTAACTAGAAGCGAAAGCAGAAGGCTACGAGAATTATGCGAACCCACCTGAAGAGGGCAGATGTGACTCTGCCGAAACGTCATCATTTTACCATCGATCCCGGCAGGGATCAGTTATCAACTACGCGGATGAATTCCCGGAAACGACCTAAAACATTTAGTGCCCGCGGAAACTTAAAAACAAATATTTATATATATATATATATCCGCGGATGAATTCCCGGAAACCATCTAATACATATATATATATATATATATATATATATATATATATATATATATGGGGTGACCAATAAGCAGTTGCAGTTTGCGTTAAGGTTTAAATAAAAGTTTTGGCGTTTTTATATTTGTGACTCACGAAGGGTCCCATATCATTTTCCATTAGGATGGATCAAAAAAGTTAAAAAAAATTTGTTATATAGGGTAGACCATAAACATTCTACTATATGGATTATCTGAAATATGGGGGAGAAGCAATATTATAGTTTTAGAGTGTGTAACACAATGTTAGAAAAACTCATATAAAGGTTAATTACTATATAGAGTAAAGAGTAATTTTACTTTAAAAGCAGATATATAGCTGAAATATAGGGTAGAGAAAAGTTATAGTCAGGTGTTCAAAAAATTATAATACAGCTGCATATACAGGATGGTTGCAATATAGGGTGAAGTAGAGTTACAGTTATTGAAGGTGATTCAAAAAATGTCGAATAAAATAGTTATATAGTACTACTTGCAGTTTATGTGAAATATATTCGGGATTGGTGGATTTATGGTTAAGTAGGGTGGTTCAAACAAGTTAGAAATTTTTTTATATAGTATAACCCATATGTATATGTTTTTGCGAAGGCTTGAACATTCCGTACGCGGGTGAAACCGCGGGTAAACGGCTAGTATTATATAATAACAATATAACAAAAATTATAGTCTCACAAAATACCATAGGATTTAAACAGGGTTGCTGTTCATTACCGACACTCTTATGATTTCCCTGAACAAGCCTTAAAATTATGGAAGAAAGGAAATTACAATTGCATGGGAGTACTTCGAAATGACACACCTTTGATCCCCTTATGTTATGCAGGCAACCGATAGTACAAGATGATGAAGATCAGAATGGCATCCAATGAAAATCTTGACGGAGCAATGAAGGATTGGAACACTCAATGCAGATAAGTCATTAACGCTCCAAATTGAGTACTCTGGGGATCTGTCAATATCTAAAGCTTACTAAAATACTAATTTATAACATCATGGTAGAAACTTTGTAAATTATATTAGTGAAGTATGGCCCATGAAAAAGACCACAAAAAAGATGACGTTGCCAATGGAGATGTGAGAAAACATCAGGAATGATTGAAATTTCAATAGTCAAAATAAACGGTACATAGACCATCCTGACAAACTCCATAATAGTTCTAGGACTTAATGAAACTAATTTCTCAATACAAATACGCTTCTGCGTGACATACTGAGAATGTATGAAAATTTCGATTTTGTAAATCATGTCTTGTGGTCCGAGGTTTACGAATTATATAGTTTTAATAAGCACAACACTACGAGGGGCTGCCTTTTATATTTCGGGATTGGACAACCCTAGTGTTGTAATCTGACAACTGACAGCTCTATCGTAAAGTTTGACATTTTTGATGTTATACGTACTCAGAACGTTTTGACATACGATCGCTATGTGTTGTTTACAGTAACTTAAAGGATTCATCTCGGCCAAAAAATGGAATTAAATCGTGAATATTATCGTGCGATTATTTTTTACAACTTTCGACGTGGATTAAGTCAGCAAGAGTGCATGGATGAACTTAATTTAATTTTGGCGATGAAACTCTCTCAAGGACCACTGTTTATCGATGGTTTGGTGAATTCAATCGAGGTCATAGTTCACTCCAAGACGAATTTCGTGAAGGTCCTCTAAAAACAGTTGTTGCTCCAGAATCCATTGATGCTGTGCGCGAACTGATATTGCAAGATCGTCATGTGACCTATCGTGAGATTGAGTCAACTTTACAAAGTGGATAAACATTTGAATGTCAAAAAAAATTGTTCGCGTTGGATCCCACACAATTTGTCAATCGTTCAAAAAAAGGCTCATGTCGATTGGTTTACGCGTATGAGCCCGAGAGTAAACAGCAGGTGACTGTATGGGTGTTTCAAGATGAGCCGAGTCCAAAAAAAGTTGTTCGCGCACGAAGCACTTCCAAGCAAATGATCGCCTGTTTTTTTCGGAAAAACTGGACATGTCGCAACCGTACAACTAGAACAACGCAGAACAGTCAATTCTGAGTGGTACACAACCATTTGTTTGCCAGTTGCCTTCCAATAAATGGGGAAAACCAACCGCCGAAGACGGATCACTCTTCACCACGACAATGCGAGCTCTCACACATCGGCTCAAACAACTGCATTTTTGACCATCAAAACATCGATTTGATGAGTCATCCGCCGTATAGTCCTGACTTGTCACCAAATGACTTCTTTTTATTCCCGTACGTAAAAAACAAACTGAGAGGTCAACGTTTTTCGACACCTGAAGAAGCTGATGCTGCGTTCAGAATGCATGTTTTGGAGATACCTTAATCAGAGTGGAAAAAGTGCTTCGACAATTGGTTCAAACGCATGCAAAAGTGTATATATATATATATATATATATATATATATATATATATATATATATATATGTATATTACTACAATTAAATGATTTTTTTTCAAATGCATCACGTAATACATCAAGTGGAAGAATAATGTATATTTTTCATATTATTAAAATAAGTTGTTAAAAACTTTTAAAAAATATATACAAAATTCGACACATTACCTCCTGTATCTGCGATATACTGAGCCTTAACTTTGAAAAACAATTGAGATAATTCAAAATTTACAAGAAAAATAAAACACCACGTTGACCCCTTTTCCCCTTTATCTTCCAAACTACTGAGCCTAAAATTCAGACAAAAGATTATATAGAATTTCACTGAAAGTTTATTGTAATGTTAATTTTGGATGCCAAATTAAAAAATTAAATAAGTATTTTTATAAAAATCCCATCATGTAGCAGATAAAATAAAAAAGGTCGTTGTAAAAAATAAAAGTGTATATTTACATAAATTTAAAACGCTTAGTTTAAAAAACATTAAGGAAAATATTAGAAAATCTACGCATTCCCTGCTTGTCGGACACTGGAATATTAGAAAAATATATTCTTTGATTTACCTACATTTTATCAAATCTCAAAGGTTGTACGGAATCCTCAGTATGCGAGTCCAACTTATTCGTTATTATCATTTTTAACCGACTTCCAAAAAGGAGGAGGTTATCAATTCGTCGCGTATTTTTTCGCTTTTTTTTTGTATGTATGTTACCTTATTTCTTCTCCTGTGGTGCACCGTTTTGAATGAATATGGTCTTGTTTAATAGAGTATATTTCCGGATTGGTGAAACTTCAAATTTTGGAAAGAATTATATTGATAAAGTGATAAAATTTGTGAATGAACACATGCGTGCATGGAAATCCACCAATATCCCTAATATTTTAGTCGATTTTTTCGATAACTCCTTATGGATGTGTATAGTTTTTTAACGTTTAATCTATTAAGGAAGATTCTTAGGTGATCTCATATACTTTTCTGCGACGTGCAACTTGCAGTTTTGCAGAAAATCGCTGAAATTCCCAAAATTCTTATCAAAAATTTCATCGAAATGACATAACGGACATTTCCCCATAAATATTTTAAGTCCAACGTAATAGTACGGTAATTTTAGGCACTGGAAGTTTTAATTGCGAATTTGAAAAAATTCTATGTACATCTCAAGCATGTAGGTAGTAAAGCATAGTATTTTCGGTTCCTTAAATTAATGAGTACCAAGCTCGTTTTGTTTGTATACCAGGCAAATATATATTTAAATGCAAATTTTTCCATTTTGCGAAGACAGTGCTTTTGGTTGCGACATTCTCCCGGCCTAATAGAAAATTCAGTGACAACACAGGTCAAACTGTAAACTGCTATTTGATGCATTTACAGACAGGGTGTTTATTTATATGAAGATTGAAATATAGGACGGACTAGAATGATAGTGGTCCGTAGGCAACCGTATATACAGGATGGTTGGAATATAAGGTGGACTGGACGTTTGGTGGTATAAAAATGTTGAAAAAAATGTGAAATTAAAATTATATAGGGTGATTAAAAAACTGTTATATGATGTGGACATAAGCAAATTATATCCAGGATGGTTGAAATATATGCTGGAGTTGCATTATATTTATACAGTGTGATTAAAAAATTATTTCTTTTATAGCCCATCAGAAGTTGCATGAAGTGTGGAGAAATTAATGTTACACAGGGCGATAATATAAAATGTTAAAAATGAAATAATTTATAGGGTAGCCCACAAGGAGTTATATACTATGGTTGAAATATAGGACGGATTTGACTCTGTAAATATGGGATGGATTCTACTCCGTCCTATAGTTTACAGAAGGCAGCTAACAAATTTATGCTTGTCCGTGGGCAGTCGTATGTACAGGATGGTTGGTACATAGGTTGGAGTGGAATTATCTATAGTTATACAGTGTTGTCGAAAAAAGTTGAAAAAGGGTTATATGGCGTTGTCCATAAGGCATAAATATATTTTGGGCTTATTAGTACATTTTGTTCGTAAAGATTTACCTGTCAATTTAAATGAGAAAGTATCATTGTGAAATGTTGAGGCTTTCGATGTTACTTGGTTCTGTCTATTAAGGTTATAAATATAAAATAAAAAATGAAGAATTAAAACTGAGTTAAAAAAAAACTAAAAAGTTGAAAATAAAACATTTTTAAAAAATATATAACCGACTTCTACCTATAACTAAACAGCTAAAAATAATTATAACAAAATAGAACTCTAGCAAATAAATAACACATTCAATGTTGTTAGGTACCTACCCAGGAAATAAAAAATGTAAATATTAAAAGGTGCTCATTCTGTACAAATTAATTACCTACCAATCTAGTATATTTTTGAGGTCGGTGCCAAGCAACAATCAAGTTTGATGAATTAGTAGATAAGTATGCAATGAAGGATTTTAGATTTGCTTGGCACTGGCTTCAAAAATATACTAGATTGGTAGGTAATTAATTTGTACAGAATGAGCACCTTCTAATATTTACATTTTTTACTTCCTGGGCAGGTACCTAACAACATTGAATGTGTTATTTATTTGCTAGAGTTGTATTTTACTATAATTATTTTTAGCTTTTTAGTTATAGGTAGAATTCGGTTATATATTTTTTTAATGTTTTATCTATCAATAATTTTAAAATATAGGTTGGCATATCTTAAATATTAGTATTTATCTTTTCGAGATTGATCACATTACCGCCAACCTGAACAAAACTTTACCTATAGAAAAGTTATGCTGATACTTTTTACACCTTAACAATGAACGCGACAAACTTTTTAAATAGCTGCTAATGAAAAGAGGAAGGAGGCCAAACAACGGAAACCAAGTAAAACATTTCGTAAACAACTTAATAATTGTTTTATTCAAATTACCTTCCTTTGATTTCCTAGGAGTTCAAAATGTCAATTAACGCATTAGCAAAGGCAAATAGCCACAAAGGAGTTGATGTTATAACTTCTTGGTGTAACAAATCTCACATCTTAGATGTTCGAAACAACTTAATTGGTCCGTAGTTCAGCGACAAGGGCATTTCTGAGGTTTCCCTAAATTAGATATGTTCTACATCTATGAAGCGGTAGAGGTTAGCTTGCCTTAATCATGTGTTATGTACTAATTACTAGTATTCAAAATAAAAAAACATTATCGAAGATTGTTTCAATAAATTTTAACTACATTGACAAAAAAACTAACAGATTTATTCGTAATTGGGTACGAATGCAATTTAATAGCCCAAAAGAAGAGGCATTTTTGAATACATGCCTCTATATCAGTGATAATTCAAAGCCGTTGCGATAATCGACACATAAATTATTTAAACGACGAATCCCGCAAAATCATGTTTTTGATGAAGTTATCTTATTGCCATCAAAGAAAAAAGTGTAAAAAATCATAAAACATTCAAAATAAGCATTTACAAGTCCTAACTAGAGCATTTCTCGCAAGGAGAAGCAGGAAAAACAGTAAAAATGTTTTTTTTAATTCATCTTTCTTGTAATAAACACATTAATCGTCAAAATGTTTTTTTATAATGTGTGGATCAACTGGGTTCAAGATTGATATTTACTGTCGGATAAGTAGTTTTTATAGAATTATAATCTATATATAAATAGGCAAAGACAAAACGGTTAGGTACCATTTTCTCCTCTGTCCCTCAACCGATTTATTTGATTTTTGTTTTGTTTAGTGGCTATTGACGACCTTCAATGCAGAATGCTAAAATATATTTATAATATCGATTCATTCTTTAAATAAAGTAAAATAAAAAAATAATAATTTACGTCCACAGTGCCGCAAGATTGCGTGGAGAAAAAATCGTAAGACGGATTGACTCGAATGAGAAAAACAAACTAAATTAAACGAAAAACTAACAAATTTTGTTTGGTTCTGAAACTTATTCTACATTATCATGCTATTGAGAACTCACCTACAAAAAATTATATTATATGATAATGGCAATTTATTGGGTACTCGCAAGTTTTTCTAAATATAGTTTGTCAACTAAAATCAGAAATTTGTATTGCGTAGCAACTGAACAATGTTTTTCCGATAATATTTTATTATTTTAACATTATACTAATAATTTATATTGTTTCTATTTTAAAGGCTAATAGTTTCATACAATTTAACTAAAATTACAAAGCCTATGATATAAAAACAAATAGTGAAATTAAAAATAAATAGATCTGTCATCATGGCAATGGTTCTAATTTCTCGACCAGTTCACGGCCAACCATAGATTGAATTTCAATTTGACATTTCTTCATAATGTTAATTGCTAGGTTAAGTTACCTTCTCAATGAAAATTATCAATGTATAATTTTCAAAATTTCAATTTCAATGAATTTACAAAAATTGTCAACAAATAAAAGTATTATTTAACATAAATTAACAGGTGGTGCATTGTATTTCTTAAATGTTTTGATATACTCCCCCGATGAAAACTTTTACGTAAGTAAACTAACTATTGAGAGATTATAAAGCTAATTGATACATTTGATTTCAGATCCTCTCAAGTTCAATATGTTTTTTTATTGTATGTCATGTGCAAATGAAAATTGAATAAGTATTAGTAATATATTGCTGTTTTATTCGATATGAGGTAATCTTTTAAATTAATTTTAACATGTCGAAAATATTAGCAGTCAGTCAAAAAATGTTCAATGTTCTTTTAACGAGATGTAATATGCTGCAAATATATTTTTACTTATTTATCTAACAATATAATAGGTACATATAATGTTTTGTTTATTTACATATATCTTATTATAAGTAATTCTCACAAACTGCACTATGACTGTCTAAATTTCATTTCGGCGTTTTGGCGTCTAGAAATCGATTGCTCGGGAAAAATCTTATTACAGAGAAAGAACAAAAATGTGACAATAATTATGACAGCTGGGTTTTGAAATTACAAGAGATTCAATACAGGATGATTTAGTAACATACATGAGGTTGAAAGTGCTCTTGAAAAAAAAAAAATTCTACAAATTGATGTATAGAATCTTATAAGAATTTTATCGCTATTTCATATTTTTTAAGGTTAAAATTGCTACTTAGGCGATTTTTGGATGGGTAAAAAGTTACGTGTTCTCATGTTCTAAATTGACTGAGATATAAGGCGTTGTATATTATAATTACACAGGGCGATTCCAGATATGTTAGAAATCATTTTTTAATAATAAAATAATTATATAGGGGAGCCCATTAGCGGTTGAATTTATAGGGTTCTTGGAATAGAGGCCGCAATAGCATTACAGTTATACAGGGTGGTGCAAAAAATATTATACAGAGATGCATATACAGGGTGGCGGAAATGGAAATGCAACATTTCGTAACCTATAAGCAGTAGTATATATAGGGTAGATGAAATATTGGAATTATAGATATACAGGATGATTATAAAAAATGTTAGAAAAGGAAATGATTTATAGAGTAGCCCACGATGAGTTCTATATATATGATGATTGAAATATAGATCGGAGTAGAAGTATAGTTACAGAAGATAGTTAAAAATTTCATAAAAAAAAGACTAAAAATACGGTCGCTTATAGGCAGTCGCATATACAGAATGGTTTACCGGGTGGTTCAAAAATGTTAAAAAACATTATGCGTGGTCCATGAGCAGTTGCATGTGGTGGAAATATATAATGAGATGGAATTATTATAATGAGTATTTATATATAAATTTTAGAGAATTGAGTGCAATTATAGTTATACAGGGTGGTTAGAAAAAATAATTATCTATGGTAGCCCAATAGCGATAGAATGGTTGTCATATTAAATTAAAAATTACGAATTTGAACACAAATAAAGTCCTATTAATAATATCTGAAAAAGAACTTGAATTTCGTTACTTATTTGTAGAAGCGAGATGTAAGACCGACACAGAGGATCCGTATTTGGATCCGTTCCGTGTAATTACTGTTCTCCCTTAAGTCCTAAGATAGAATGTCACGATAAAATTTTCAGGGTACTTCACCTGCCAGATATATTGACAGAATTGGTCGAATTTCGATCACTGGGCGACAGCTAGTTTACATAATTTTACAAAACTTAATTACTAGTATTTTAACAGCAGTGTCTGATAAACAATAATAATAACGGATTGTACGTCGGGAAGACTATAGACCTTTAAAACCTATTCCCACTTACGGATAAAGTAAGAGACCAGTTACAAGCTTACTTTAAAGGCAATCAGTTCATATGTATGTGTGTAAGAAACAGAAAGGAAAAGTAGATGACTTTAAGAAAGAGGTAGAGGTAATACATATAGAATAAATAGATAAAAGTGTTAAAACAATGAGAAATAATAAAACTCTGGGGGCATCCCAATTGAGTTAGTCAAGCAAAGTAAAGTAAAAAGAAAAGTAAAAAATTTTTAGCAAAAATCTTCACACAATACCTAAAAGGAACAGAAGGTACTTCAGATGAGGGGAAACACGCATACATAAACACAATACATAACAATTTTTGACGTTAAAGTTTATACATGATATATACCAAGTATCCTGATCGAAACGATGACCCTAATAAGGAAGTAATTGGATAATTGGGACTTGAATGTTTTGAAAATTTATTACGTTTAAGTTACAGATAAACTAGTATATTTTCCAGACAGGCGTATGTTCTTTAACTCGGTAAACAATTTCTGAGGGTAGTCGTCATTTATTAACACTTTTGGTATTACTTATAGTATCAAAATTTATTTCAAACATATTCTTTAAATTTAATAATGTTATTTATTTTCAGTGACGACACCGACACTAAGGAAGACGGGTGTGAGGATACCAAATCTGTGAAATCTAGTGATGAAAATAAAAAGTAAGTAATAATAAAAATATCTGAACATCAGTTATTTTTAACCTAAGGGTTACCAATTCGGCGGATCCTTTTTTATATCTGCTCATGGATTATTGTAAAACGATTTAACCATTTCCTTTAATATCACAAAGAAGTATCATATAATTTTCTGTAACTTGAGATTTATCGGTTTCAAAAAATCACAGAAAACGGTTGAGCTTTTTCGAGACGAGACGTTTTGGAAAATATTATGAGCGATACCGAGACCACATACAATGCAACCAGAGAGTCTCGTTTTTTTTATGAAGTTTTTATTCGAAAAATTAGAAAATGACTACAAAGAAAACCAAGTATGATTTTCACATTTTTACTTAAACTTGGTAACGCTTCTTATAGTAACGTATCTCTTATCATAAATATTTATCCTGGTAGATTTTTACATTTTAAGTTTAAATGATTTTTTTAAAGATCGACATACAGTAAACTTGTGTTATGTACGACTGATCCCATTATAAATTCCATACTTAACAGACAACTTTTATTGCCTCTAAATACCCATGTTTTAAAAATTTTGACTCTATTTGTACGTACATCTGGGATTTTTTTTTCTTGTATTTCTTGTAGTAATGATGAGAACAATTATCTGTGGAAGTATATATATATATATATATATATATATATATATATATATATATATATATATATATATACATATATATATAAAATAGAACTAGTCCAATCCTCAAGTATTTGGTAACAAACTTAGATGCAAAAAATATATTTCAAATATTCTGTAGAGATAAAATTTATGTTAAACTGCGTTATTATGTTTAAATTCTTGGTCATATAGTAATTTAAAAGAGAAAAATTAAGAATTTGTAAAATAATAAAATATTTTTTGTATAATAGCGTAATAAATATAGCTTTAAAAAGATTATATATTATTAATTATTATTTAGTTTATATAAATTTATTATGATTTTACAAAATTAAACAAGACGAGATCAGACAACTGGTAACAAGACGAGACGAAGACTTGAACGAGACTTAGTTTTTTAGGAATTGACCAAGATGAGATTTTTGATACTCTCGGTTACTCTTGTCTCGTGTGAATCCTTAGTAAATCTCCAGTGATTTATCCGAAACGGCCTAACGTTCTACAGAAATGGCCCAAGTTAAATGTCAAGTTATACCAGAAATTTTGCCACCTGAACACGCACCCATTGTCAGATCACATCATCCTTCAGTTTTCAGCAAATCGCTGAAAATATTCTGACAAATGGAAAATTTTGAGTAGCTGACATATAATCATTGAAAAACTCCTAAAAATCACTTAATATCATCCAAAAATCCGTAGCCAAATTTGCCTTAGTACAAGGTAACATATATCGAACTGTATAAGAGGTACAAAGTATAATAACATCTACTAGTGATGTAATTTATAGGAATACTATGCCTTTAACAGAGGTCCGAAGTGGTGACGGCGGGCAATGGTATCGCCGGAAGATTCGCTGCAAACATAGGTGAACCTGGTAATCACTTCAGGTTTAATATCCTTATATTATACCTTTCCATATATCTATCTTTTGTCTAGTCTTATGTCTAATCTAATTTATAAAAATCTAGTGTCATGGTGGTTATGGTCGAACTCCTCCGAAACGGCTCAACCGAATTTTAAGAAATTTTTTATCTATATTTAATAGGTATGAGAATAGGTCGTGAAGTTTATTTCATACCGCTCTGTGATTATAGTGTCCCTATCCAGAAAAAAGAATAAAAAATTTAATATCTCTAATATATATGACTCAGGCATGAAAATTGGTGAATATACCTCTCCCCAAAGAAATAATAAAGAGTATTTTCATTTTGTGCAAATTTATATAACTTATGGGGGGCAGGTGAGGAAGTGTTTTTAAGGGAAGTAATACAAGATTCGTCATTTTGCGAAAACGGAAATATTATTGGGGGGAAATGGGGGTCACTATTGTTTTACAGAGAATTCATTATCTTTGAAATAGAAAGCAATAAATCTTGATATAAACCTCATAAGAATTAATTCTAAGCTTTTTTTTTAAATGAAATAATACGTTATTCGGCATTTTGCCAAAACCGAAATATTACATGTGCAAATATTCAAATTCAAATATCCGAAATAGAAAGTAATTCAGTTATCCGATATGGGACAAGTGGCGTATTTTTTAAGAAAACTTCACTACTTCTCGGGAACCGAAAATAATATATGATAGTTATAATACTATTTCCTTAAATGAAATAAAATTTGATTTGACGTTTTACTAAAATTCTGTTATTGAATGGGGAGGATGGCTGTCAATAATTTTTAGGGAACAAAAAAGATGCAGGCGTGAAAGTTGGTATGTATGCTCTTCTCCTGAAATGACTACAACTAAATTTAATAACTTAGCCATCAAAACGTAGCCTACAAATGTTATGTGGAGTATTTATTCATTGGATGAGAATTGATAAATTCAATCTATAGAGATTTTGCCAATAGTGAGGGGGGGTGGAGTCTGCAAAATGTTCGCTATCTGATTTATCGCACGTGAAATATCAAAAAATTCGAAAATGTTGGAAATGTTAAGTGATAGTTGTTATTCATAAAACAAGAATAAGTTCCAAAAAATGAAACAAAAATTATGAACCTCGATAGGTTAAGAATATTAAATAAACTAAACATCACACCAATATAAAAGTTGTCAAAACTGTCAATTATTCTGTCAAAAACGAGCTATTTAATCATTTAAAATGTACAAAACGCAAAAATGCCAAAACTAACAGAAATAACTAAAAGTGCAAACGTCACCTTAAATATAAAGAAAGGGCAAAAAAGTAAAAAACGCCAAATATGTCAAAATATCAAATGTGTCAAAAAAGTAAAAATATCAAAAATGTCAAAAATGTAAATAATGTCAAAAACCTTCAAAATGTCAAAAATATAAAAAATGTTAGAAATGTCAGGTCAAAATGGGAAAAATGTCGGACATATCAAAACGTCAAAGATATAAAAAATGTGAAAAATGACAAAAAATGTCAATAATTGTCTTTCTAAACGTTGTTGTGGCATATTCTTGATTACTTTTATGTTTTTTTGGGCAATAACACCACAATTAAATAATATGCCATTGACAACGAAGTCAGAATAGACTTTGAAACGTTTGGTATTCCTGCAATATACGTCGTTTTATTTCTATTGTGGTGTTATTGCCCAAAAAACATAAAAGTAATGTCAATAATGTCAAACATGTCAAAAATTTCAATAATGTCAGAAATGTCACAATTGCTAATAATGCCAAATATGTCATAAATGTCAAAAATGTAAAAAATTTCCAAAATTGTCAAAAACAACAAACATGTCAAAAACGTCAAAGAATTCAAAAACTTTAAAAATGTCAAAAACGCCAGAAACGTCAAAATTACCAGTAAACCGTAAAAAAAAAACTCAAATGAAAACGGGAAAACCACAATATCAAATATCAGAGATCACAAACACGGCAAATATGTTTAAGTACTTTTTGGGAAATAACCCCACCAAGTCACGAATATTGCTGTATATTCCAAACGTTTCGGGGTCTATGTCAGACCCCGTTATCAATGGTTAAGAAACTATGAAAAAAGTGCACAATCCTAAAATATAATATTAAAAACGGGGTCTGACGTAGACCCCGAAACCTTTGGTCGCTGATAAAGTTTGATAAAGTAGTAGAAAAGTACACAATGAAGGATTTTAGATTTGTTTGGCACCGACTTCAAAAATATACTAGATTGGTAGGTAATTAATTTGTACAAAATGAGCACCTTTTAGTGTTTAAATTTTTTACTTCTTGGGTAGGTAACTGACAACATTGAATGTGTTATTTATTTGCTAGAGTTGTATTTTGTTATAATTATTTTTAGCTTTTTAGTTATAGGTCGAAGTCGGTTATATATATTTTTTAAATGTTTTATATAAGTATAACACAGTCATGTAGAGTGTTAAATTTAAAAAGCGGTAGCTATTTCAAATAGAAGTGCAAAACTGCAACAAGTTAAGTAGTTAAGTCACTTTGTGATTGTATATTTCTAACTGTTATATGTATACCTTAAACTGAATACTTTAAGATCAGGAAGATAAAACCTTATAGAAATAATAAACTATAATGACGTCAATGTCAAATATTGCGGAGTTCCTACATGTTGATGTCCAATATGATCATATTACGAACATTTTACAATACGGATTACCGCATTTGCTCGAACTGACGTAACAAAAAGAAGCCCTACCGGAGTTCAAGGTGGCCAACATTTATTTTTGCCGTAATAGTTTGATTTTCTAGGTCGCAATAAAATGTCATGAATGCATATTTCTACTATCACGCCTAACAGCCAGTAGGTACGGGCAGTTGGATTTCTTAAGACAACTAACATTGAAATTGCAAATTACGTTTAAACAAGAAATTGTAGTTCCATAAAACTCTTGTCGTGTACACAACTTGGAAGGTTAAATCTTCTATTATGTAGGAGGAATTGTTACCGTTATTATTCAATAATTATGAAATCAAAAGTGTTGGAGTAATGAAAGTGCAATTTATCGCCTAGACTGTAACGGTACATTCAGTTAGGCATGTCTAAAGATGCAATTAATGGGTATTAAAAGTTTAATTTGCATCTATTCAAATAGAAGATGTTTTTGAGATGATTGTGCATTAAAACTGACGTAATGTTTTGTTTTGTAGTCATTAATTTTCCTGTAGTATATTAGTCGAAATAATGATACTGGAATTTTTTTTGTTGAAAAATAATTTGGGATTTTTAGATTCCGTACTTCCGATCAACAAAGAGCCTTAATAGTATCACTCTTTAATCTGCCCTGTCGCAGCTTAAATCCGAGTGAACTAGATGAATAATATTTAAATTTGTTACAAAGTTCGGGGAGTGTCTCAAGTAATCAGTAAGCAACAATTGACAATAAAATTTAATTGGGTAACAGAAAAAGTTAAATGCACATATAACAGCCACTTGTTTTATTCAACTGGCTTTGAAATACCCCGAATCAGGTTCACAATAAAATGGTTCTGGTTTTCTGAAAGATAATTGTGTGGCATCTCTAGTTATGTTTTGGAAATAACACCACAACTGCTGAAAAGTCTGTTTATTTCAAATACCCAACAGTTCTAGGGCTTAAATCAAACCTCCTTTTCAATGACAATATAAATTAACCTAAATAAGAAATTAAAAATCAAAAAGGTTGGCAATGACAAATTTAACAAAGATGACAACAAAGTTGTTCTTTCTAATTGGAAGAATTTGAAAAAGTTATCGGAAAAACCTTATGAACTAATCGGATACAGGGTTGTTCAATAGGACACTACAGTTGTTAACTTCATCCTTGATTATTGGTAACCAGGATCGACTGAATTCGACAGAAGTATTATCGATAAAATCGCTTTCATTTATTAAAATTGTGTAATATAGTTGAATTTTGAATTGTCGTTTCTTTATATAATATCTGTGTTCATTTATTCGAACTTTTATAGATATATAGGTTTCTCCAATGTAAAATTTACTGCAATCACAAAGAATTTTATAATAGCAGTTTTTTGAGTTTTGGGTTACGCTAATTGATTTAGTTTGATATAACTGTATTTTTTGTTTTGAAAGATGTTTTAATATTAAATGTATCTCTTATTGAAAGAATAAGTTATTTTCGATGAAACCTTTTAATGTTAGTGCTGTAAACATAAGTAACTTTAAAAAAATTAACTGACATTAAGACATAATAACAATTAGGGCACTAATAAGTTAAAATAACTTTGTCGGATATATAGAGAAATTATAATTTTGATTGAAGTTGGTGGCAAGCCTGAGAAATATAGATATTCTACTCCGCACTATAAACTTATAAATTAAAAATTTTCTGATATTAATTTAAAAATTTATGTAGGATATTGTTGGTTTTTAGGGTTCCGTATATATAATATACGGATACCCTTATAACATCACTCCGGATTTCTGCCTCTGTCACATCACAGCAATTTTCCCCTAAATTACTGGACGGAAAAGGTTGAAATTTGGTATCAGTATGTAGTTTGGTGACCCGATGAAGACTACATATTGTAAATGAAGAAATTTTAATTTTAGGTGTAAAAAAATCGACCGCCCCCCCCTTATCTCCAAAACTATAAGAAGTAAAATTTTGAAAAAAATTAGAGATATAGGGCATCACCTGAATTTTACCGAAAAAATAAGGCAAACCCTACTATTAATTTTGGGGAGCAAATTACAGAATTAAATGGAAAATATAAAATTAAAATTGTTTCTAACACATCATGTAATATATCAAATGATAGGGTTCATTATGGCGAGAACAATTTTTTAAATTTTTTTAAAAGAAATTGTTTTGAAAATATTAACAAAAATATAAAAATGTGTACCCATTCCCCTACCTAATCTCATAAACTATAAGCCGTAAAATTTTGAAAAAAACGTAATATAGGACCTCATCTGAACTTTATTGGAAAAATAAGAAGAAACCCCTAATATTAATTTTAGGGGGCAAATTACATCATTAAATGGAAACATACAATTCAAATTATTTCTAACGTATCATGTAATATATCAAATCAAAGGGCTCATTATGACGAACAAAATTATATTTTTTTCAGATTTTTTAAATAATTATTTTAAAATATATTAAAAAAAATATTTTTAAAAAAATCCCGTTCCCCTTTGATCCCCGAACTATAAGACCAAATTTTTTTGCTTACAGAAAAAATACGAAGAAATCCCTAATATTAATTTTGGGGGCCAAATTATAGAATTAAACAAAAAATAATTTTTGTTAACACATTTTGCAATACATCATTATGAGGAATACAAATATATATTTTTCATATTTTTAAAATTAATTGTTTACAAGATATTAGAAAAAGTTATAAAAAATTGTCATTTCTCCCTTTATTTCCGAAACCATAATACCTAAAATTTGAAAATAATTAGGGATACTGAGGCTCACTTGAAATTTATAAGAATAATTAGAAAACACCAATATTAATTTTTGGGGACAAATTATAACATTAAATGGAAAATAAAAATTCAATTTTCAAACGCGTCATATAATATATCACATAAAAGGCTCATTATGTGAATTACAAATATATCATATTTTTAAATTATTTGTTTAAAAGATAATAGCAAAAATATTAAACATCGACTTAATTGCCACTTTAGAAACTACACTATCTAAAATTTTGATTAATATATTTTATTTGTATTTTTAAATAATTGATTTCATAATTTATTATTTAAAACTTGACCTATTTCCCCTTTATCTTTCAATCCACAGAGCCCAAAATTCAGAAAGTAGATTATAATAAGCCTCCCTGAAAGTTTATTAGTAAAATAGAACTCTATTGTTAATTTTGTGGGCCAAATTAGAAAATTAATTGCATATTTTCATAAAAATCAAGCGAATCATGAAGCAGATAAAAAACTCTATGGGTGGAAAATAAAAGTGTATATTATTTATAAATTTAAAACGCTTTCTTTATAACATACTAGGGTAAATAAGTAATAAATACACTCATTCCCTGCTTGTCTGAAACTGGAATATTAGAATCTTGAAGGAGCCACGGAACCCTTAGTATGTCAGACCAACTCGCACTTGACCAAATTATTTCAATGTCATCTCAATTATGTGATTCGAGACGGTTTTCAATTCTAATTAACTTTTTCCATATTGTCAAAAAAGGTATTTTATTATTAATCCACCTCAAATACTATTGAATAAAGTAATATGTAATAATTTCGACTTTTTATGCAGGTCAACTTTTATTGTAAATATTAATATGTAATCAGAAAGTTTTGCGTATGGTTCCAACTTAATTGCACATACTGTATATGTCGCCAAAATTTCAATCTATATTCAATTGATTTGAGTCTATATTCTGAATAACGATAATTACATTCATATAATATTCTATCCTTCGACATATTTTATGGTAAAATAAGTTATTTCCGATTTTTAAGGATTTATTTATTTTACAATTATTTGTAATGTAATTGCATAATTAGATGTAGTTTTTAGTTCTAATTAACTTTATTTCATAACAGTTTTGGTATTGCCAAAAATAACTTTTTACTTTTTACTTTGTTTCTGGATTTTATTAATATGAAAGTTTTCCACTTGATTCTGATATAATTGGACACACTGTATATTAAGATGGATTGAAAACCTACATTCCAATTCAGTTATTTAGTTTGATTTGATTTGATACCAATCTGTTTGCAATTAAGTTTATCCCAGATTTCGAACAAGAGTTTCTGTCATTTGAATTCTCGCCTTTGCCAAAATTCATTGTAAAATAAATATTTCCTATTTTCTAACAACTAAACAAAAAACTTACCAATCTGAAAGTATATTCTTTCAAAAAAGAGATTATCCAAATAATTTGCTTCATAATTGACAAATTATTGAAGTCGTTTAAAAACTAAACTAAGATTCGATAACTTGTAACCAGATACGAGTTTGACAAGGAAGAAGTACTTTGTTGTCGGTAAGAATAGTAGAATGAAAAAAGTAGCAACTTTCCTGCCATAATAAGTGTAATTATTACATTGTAGATTTTTAATATCAAAGAAACTTTCTTTGCAAAATATATTCCTTTTTATCAAATTCTGACTTAAGCAACTAAGGAGAATATAATGAAGAATAAAAGTGACACTCTAATTTAATTTCGAGAAATTGTTGTGAAAAAGATTAGAAACTCTTCTTAATACATATTTCAAAAACTTAATATTGTAACTCAGTCTTTATAAGAATAATGTCCCTGGTAAATATAAGTGACCATACCAATTATTGTTCCCTACTTCTATTATTCTTTATTCCAGACAAAACCACAGTGAGTTGAAAAACGGAGAAGAGACAAAATGAACACGTACATCACAGAATTGTCTGCAATGGTCCCAATGTGTCATGCCATGTCAGAAAAATTGGATAAATTAACTGTTTTACGAATGGCTGTCCAACACCTGAAGTCTATCAGAGGGGCTGTACCGTCTTACACAGAGGGCCACTACAAACCCTCTTTTTTATCTGATCAAGAGCTGAAACATTAATTTTACAGGTTAGTTTTTGTCCTTGAAATCCACATTTTATATTGAAAATTGATAAGTTAATTAAAACTTTTAATTTTCAGTGTTATTTTTTCACACGTTTGATTTAATGCAAAAAAAAATAATACAATACGATGAAGCTATATGGCAAACCTTTAAAATAAGAATGTAGCAAATTAAGAAAATATAGACGAGAAACTAAAAGGAGCTCTAGGACAAAGTAGTATGAAATTTAAAAACAAATGAAAGAAGTGAAGAAAAATATAATAACTACTACACAGACATATTGTCAAATGTTACAAAAAGGAGTAACAATTTGATGAGTGGGTTGTTGTGTTTGTCTTGACGTTTGCCCAGTGTGAATGTATTATCGACGGTGCAAATGAGGTCGGTATAAGTGACGGGTTTTGCAAATATTTTGAAAGAATACCTGGTGGAAAGAATGATTATTCTGAATATCATTAGGATAACTAAGTGTATTTTCCAAACGTTAACTGGTCTAGGTCAAACCCGTTGCCAGTGGCAAAGAAACTCTATGAAAAAAAGCACAATTCGTTTTTTTTTATTATGTGACTAATGACGTAACTAAGAGAATTTATTTTAATAATATACAGGATAGCACAGAAAATTAATATAATAATAAAGTTCCTTTCAAATTATAAGATCTTTAGAATTTTCTGTGCTACCCTGTATATTATCAATTAAATTCTTTTAGGCCTGTATTACATTGTCAACGATGTTTGATAATTCTTTCATAAACATTTGATCAACTATTTGATATATAGATGTCAGAACAAATTTTATTAAATAACATATTACACTACCTCAAATATTTGATCAAATATTTGCCATTCAAAATGCGAAATTTATGTAATTTTATACTTGTTTGTGCTACTGTGGTGTGTTTTTATGGCTACAATTTCAGTCAGTTTAAAAGAAAAAGTAATGGGGAGCCTAGAAAAATATAGATTATTAGTTGTGGGTGTGATAAGCAAAGCTTCTTATTAGCAGGCAGTAGCCAGTGTTGGGCAAAATTAAATTGTTGGACAATTAAAATTAACAATTAATTAATTGTTAATCATGCCTATATGTAATTAACAATTAAATAATTGTAATTGTGAAAACTGCGATTAACAATTGATAATTGTTAGTCATGAGTTTCCACAATTAACGATTAATCAATTGTCAAGCTTTTTAATGTTTTTGATTAACAACTAACAATTAAAATTTATCTTATTTTATAATGCAAGTAATCTATGTTTATTTGTATTTGTATATATATATATATATTATATATATATATATATATATGTATATAAGTTTATACCATGAACTTAGTACGAACTTATATCGCAACGATAGTTCAACACTCCCAGCTGACTCAGCGACACGTGTGGTGTCATATTACGGCGCCGCCAACATCCGTGGGAATCGCAGCGTCGACTTTGCTTATTCGCATATTATATGTTATAAATTGTAAAACTGCTCTAATGTTGTATTCATTATTACTCATAACTCTGTCACTTTATATCGTTATTTTTCATTTGTATTTAAAAGTTATTATTTTGTTTGTTATTAATAAAATCTTTTTAAAAAGTTAATATTGAGAAGTGTGATATAACAAATGGCGCAGTCAGTAGGATCCGTCAACGTTACTAGAACACGAGCTTAATTCTAGTGTAGCGGCGGATTCCTATCCCTCAACGGAGCAAAGAACCTGGAAGAAG
This sequence comes from Octodonta nipae, assembly GCA_034190945.1. NCBI lineage: Eukaryota > Metazoa > Arthropoda > Insecta > Coleoptera > Chrysomelidae > Octodonta > Octodonta nipae. The sequence goes on along the minus strand of CM067223.1, from coordinate 75,262,148 downwards.
TCCCAACTGCGATAACAAGGAGAACACGGATCTTCCAATGTTCCTGTTGATGTGAGTAGTAGTGAATCGTCTAACGTTTAGGTTTAAACAATTTATTTAATTGATTTGATTGATATATTTGATAATTTGATTTTTATTTGATTGATTATTTTATTTTATTTGGTAATCTTGATATTATTATTTTGAATTGATTTATTATTTCATTATT